>CAMQGK010000193.1:837500-930000 GCA_947000775.1 Pterois miles
TGAGACAGCTCCGATACAACATTAGAACATGTCAAATACTACCACTACTACCACTACTACTACTACTAATAATAATAATGTAAAGTTAAATTATATTAACAATATACTGTACATAAATACACACACACAGGACATGAATGAAAACTGCTGAATCGAAGAAAACAGAGTCAATATCGCCCCCTGCTGGACGACATAGGAAGTACTGTGCTGTGTACTGTGTACTGTGCTGTGCACTGGATACTGTGTGCTGTGTACTGTGCATTCGGTACTGTGTAGTGTGTGCTGTCGTAGTACTACTGCAAGTTGCGTCATGATGGAAACTGAAGAGAATACTTGAATGAAAAGACTTTTTTTTCTTCTTTCCTAATAGGAGGCTGAAACCGCTGAAACACAAGCATTAGAAATGTTATTATTACAATAATAATACGCTCAAAATAAAGCTAAATGAATAATATATATAATGAAGAAATTGAAATCATTATTTTTATACATTCAAGATAAAAGAAACGATAAAAAATCACAACATTGATGCTGAACAACACTGACACATTCATGAATAAAAGAAGAAGACAGAGAGCGCTGCAGGATGCACTTCCTGTTTCCGGTGTGTGTCACATTGATATTAGTCCGTGGAACAGCGACAACAACACATCACATGTGAGTGAAGCTGCTGAAGAGGCGCGATGTTTTCCGGTTTAAGAGATAAAGTCGGGGAGGTTCTGTTACCGGGAGATGAATTCTCCTTTGAGACCGACGACAGCATCTCTCTAACGGAGCCCGTTAAACCGGAGAAGGTGGTGTGCGGTCCGGGTCTGAGGCGGAGCGGAGACCGGCTGCTGGTGTGTAAAAGCGGCGTCCTCCGACACAAACAGCCCAACGTGTTCTGGATGGACTCACAGCAGAGGAGGGTGAGACTTCAGAGACACCGTGTCCACTGGAGACACGAACCTCCGCCTTCTGTTTACCGCCACATCTGCAGCCAGCAGAAGCTTCTACATCATGCAGGACTCCGTTTGGAAATGTCGCAATTTAAGCCTTTTCCCGTCAGCACACGTGCACGCCTCACATGACAGGACTTGTAAACTGAATTCAAATCTTTGTGGGTCAGTCGTGATTACGGGTTAAATATTACGTTATCAAGCAGCGCTTCGTGCCGTTCAAGTCCAACTTTATTAATCAGGCCCGCTGTGATTTCTACTCTCACTCCGTCCCTTACAACAGCGAGCAGCGGGAACCGGTTCAGAAAAGGTCCGATTATTTAGAAATAACGTGCTGCTGGGGGAACCAGTTCCACCCCGAACCACTCATGAGACCAAACCCATAACGGAGAGTTATTAGTGTTTGATCTCAGAGTTCAGTCCGTTGATCCAGAACCGGTCAAATTACAAATAGCTGTATATTTAAATGGAGTTCAGCGGATCCCGATAAAAGACCGCAGTAAAGCCACATCTACACTGAAGTGGACAGGTGATGGAGCAGTGCATGCTGGGAGTTTGAGTCTCTCCCTCTGTGTCCTCAGTATGTCCCAGCTAAAGGAGAGACCGTCATCGGCATCGTGACGGCCAAATCGGGAGATGTCTTCAAGGTGGACTTTGGAGGAAGTGAGCAGGCGTCTCTGTCCTACCTGGCGTTTGAGGGAGCCACCAAGAGGAACCGCCCCAACGTCCAGGTGAGACACTGAGGACACAGAAAGGTCCAGGTGAGACACTGAGGACACAGAAAGGTCCAGGTGAGACACTGAGGACACAGAAAGGTCCTGGTGAGACAATGAGGACACAGAAAGGTCCAGGTGAGACACTGAAGACACAGAAAGGTCCAGGTGAGACAATGAGGACACAGAAAGGTCCAGGTGAGACACCCTCCCTGTGTGTTACCTGGTGTTTAAGCCCTCCCTCCCTGTGTGTTACCTGTACAGGTGGGTGACCTGGTGTTCTCTCAGTTCATCATAGCCAATAAGGACATGGAGCCGGAGCTGGTGTGTATGGACAGTTCAGGACGAGCCAATGGGATGGGAGTGTTTGGAGGAGGAGGTCTGCTCTTCACTGTCTCTCTGGGACTTGTCAGAAGGTAAACGGCCTCAGGTGTTTCTGAGTATTTCTTTATGTATATGTGGTGTCCTGAGACCCGACGATCACCTGGTCGACCCCCCTCCAGGCTGCTGTCCCCCCACAGCGACGTCCTGTCAGACCTGCAGCAGCTGTTTCCCTGTGAGCTGGTGGTCGGGATGAACGGTCGTCTGTGGGTGAAGTCCTCCAGCGTTCAGCGGACCCTCGTCATCTCCAACCTGCTGCAGAGCTGCGACGCCATGACGGCCCAGCAGAGACGGCAGCTGTTCAGGAGGGTGGCACAGGGGGCGCTGTAGACCACATCGGACCACAGGTACACCCACACCTGGTCCCACAGAGGACAGTTTTTCGGACAGTGAACGGTGGTCCTCTATAAACTGATCTGCTATTGGAGATTAAAGGAGCAGTCCGCTGCTTGTAACCACACTGTAATTGTTTTAAACAGTGAGATAATTTGAATCAGATTGAAATTAGAAACAAACCCCAGTTTGCTTGACCCCTAACCCCCTAACCCCCTAACCCTAACCCCCTAACCCTAACCCCCTAACCCTAACCCCCTAACCCCCTAACCCCCCAACCCTAACCCTAACCCTAACCCCCTAACCCTTAAACCCTAACCCTAACCCTAACCCTAACTCTAACCCTAACCCTAATCTAAGCCCTAACCCTAACCCTAACTCTAACCCTAACCCTAATCTAAGCCCTAACTCTAACCCTAACCCTAATCTAAGCCCTAACCCTAACCCTAACTCTAACTCTAACCCTAACCCCAACCTTAAGCCCTTGGGATATAAGAATTTATCAACATTATAATTCATAAATACAATCTACAGACAAAGGGTTAAAAAATACTTTAAATACTTTAAAAATACTTACCTGCCACATATTTCACTACAAACATACAAACATTAATATGGATTGAATAATAATCATATTTGGGCACAAATGGGGAATATTGGATAAAACATTTAATAGGGTTATAATTCATAAATAAAATATTATATATAAATATATAGGATTCAGTTTTTATCATAGGATATAGTTTATCTAAATTACAAGAATCGTTATATGGTTAAAATACATTCATTATAAATAAACCTGTTTTCTGGATAAGGGAAAGCAACTTTCAGTAAAACAGAAACAGGACATGCACAGACATGCCCAGTGGGCGGAGCTTCTGGCTCTCTAGGGAGAGGAGAGTTACACAGAGTTTCATTCTCTCTCTCAACTTCACTGAGCCAGCAGCTCCCTCCACACAGCCAGTCTGCTTCTTGATTGTGTGCCTTTACACCTGAAGAAGATCTTTTTTGATCAAAACGTCGTGTTTGGCACACTATTTATTATATTTATCATAATAATAATTATATAATACATATTTTATTTTCTTATATTTATTTATTTTATTTTAATTTCTCTATTTCTTAATTGGTTTATCCTTCCCTAGTGGAAGCGCCCTTAGTTGTTTGGGTTTTATTTTCTTATTTATCAAGTCCGGTCATGGACTACGGCTGGACTACAGTGCGGTACGGCAGACGGCGTTACCGTAATGACCAGGAGGGACCAGGTGTATGGGGAGCCGTATGGGTGGAAGGCCAGTGCTCCCCCTTACTCCTATTGGAGAAGGGATTATGTTCCTTATCATAACCCCCTAACCCTAACCCTAACCCCCTAACCCTCTAACCCCCCAACCCTAACCCCCTAACCCTAACCCTAACCCCCTAACCCTAACCCTAACCCCCTAACCCTAACCCTAACCCCCAACCCTAACCCTAACCCCCAACCCTAACCCTAACCCCCTAACCTTAACCCCCTAACCCTAACCCCCTAACCCTAACCCTAACCCCCTAACCCTAACCCCCTAACCCCCCAACCCTAACCCCCTAACCCCCTAACCCTAACCCTAACCCCCTAACCCTAACCCTAACCCCCTAACCTTAACCCCCTAACCCTAACCCCCTAACCCCCTAACCTTAACCCCCTAACCTTAACCCCCTAACCTTAACCCCCTAACCCTAACCCCCTAACCCTAACCCCCTAACCCTAACCCTAACCCCCTAACCCCCTAACCCTAAACCTAACCCCCTAACCCCCTAACCCTAACCCCCAAACCCCTAACCCCCTAACCCTAAACCTAACCCCCTAACCCCCTAACCCCTGAACCCTAACCGCCTAACCCCCTAACCCTAACCCCCTAAACCTAACTCCCTAACCCACTAACCCTAACCCCCCCAACCCCCCAAACCCCTAACCCCCTAACCCTGAAACCCTGAAAAAAAGTCGTAGATAGTATGTCTATGAATTTCACTAAAAAGGTCATAGTATATTATGTCGATAAATTTTACTAAAAAAGTCATAGTATAGTGTGTCGATAAATTTAGTGAAAAAAAAGTCATAGTATAGTATGTCGATAAATTTTACTAAAAGAAGTCATAGTATAGTATGTCGATAAATTTTACTAAAAAAGTCATCGTATAGTATGTCAAAAATTTTCATGAAAAAAAGTCATAGTATAGTATGTCGATAAATTTTACTAAAGAATGTCATAGTATAGTATGTCGATAAATTTTACTAAAAAAAAAGTCATCGTATAGTATGTCAAAAATTTTCATGAAAAAAAGTCATAGTATAGTATGTCATAAATTTTACTAAAAAAAAATCATAGTATAGTATGTCGATAAATTTTACTAAAAAAAGTCATAGTATAGTATGTCGATAAATTTTACTAAAAAAAGTCATAGTATAGTATGTTGATAAATTTTCATGAAAAAAAGTCATAGTATAGTATGTCGATAAATTTTACTAAAAAAAGTCATAGTATAGTATGTCGATAAATTTAGTGAAAAAAAGTCATAGTATAGTATGTTGATAAATTTTCATGAAAAAAAGTCATAGTATAGTATGTCGATAAATTTAGTGAAAAAAAGTCATAGTATAGTATGTTGATAAATTTTCATGAAAAAAAGTCATAGTATAGTATGTCGATAAATTTAGTGAAAAAAAGTCATGGTATAGTATGTCGATAAATTTTACTAAAAAAAGTCATAGTATAGTATGTCGATAAATTTAGTGAAAAAAAGTCATAGTATAGTATGTCGATAAATTTTACTAAAAAAAGTCATAGTATAGTATGTCGATAAATTTAGTGAAAAAAAGTCATAGTATAGTATGTCGATAAATTTAGTGAAAAAAAGTCATAGTATAGTATGTCGATAAATTTTACTAAAAAAAGTCATAGTATAGTATGTCGATAAATTTAGTGAAAAAAAGTCATAGTATAGTATGTCGATAAATTTTACTAAAAAAAGTCATAGTATAGTATGTCGATAAATTTAGTGAAAAAAAGTCATAGTATAGTATGTCGATAAATTTTACTAAAAAAAGTCATAGTATAGTATGTCGATAAATTTAGTGAAAAAAAGTCATAGTATAGTATGTCGATAAATTTTACTAAAAAAAGTCATAGTATAGTATGTCGATAAATTTTACTAAAAAAGTCATAGTATAGTATGTCGATAATAAATTTAGTGAAAAAAACTCATAGTATAGTATTTCGATAAATTTTATTAAAAAAAGTCATAGTATAGTGTGTTGATAAATTTTACTAAAAAAAGTCATAGTATAGTATGTCAATAAATTTTAGTGAAAAAAAGTCATAGTATGGTATGTCGATAAATGTTCATGAAAAAAAGTCATAGCATAGTATGTCGATAAATTTTCATGAAAAAAAGTCATAGCATAGTATGTCGATAAATTTTCATGAAAAAAAGTCATAGTATAGTATGTCGATAAATTTTCATGAAAAAAAGTCATAGTATAGTATGTCGATAAATTTCAGTAAAAAAACTCATAGTATAGTATGTCGAAAGTTTTTATGAAAAAAAGTCATAGTATAGTATGTCGAAAATTTTCATGAAAAAAAGTCATAGTATAGTATGTCGATAAATTTCAGTAAAAAAACTCATAGTATAGTATGTCGAAAGTTTTTATGAAAAAAAGTCATAGTATAGTATGTCGAAAATTTTCATGAAAAAAAGTCATAGTATAGTATGTCGATAAATTTAGTGAAAAAAAGTCATAGTATAGTATGTCGATAAATTTTCATGAAAAAAAGTCATAGTATAGTATGTCGATAAATTTTATAAAAAAAAGTCATAGTATAGTATGTCGATAAATTTTACTAAAAAAAGTCATAGTATATTATGTCGATAAATTTTATAAAAAAAAGTCATAGTATAGTATGTCGATAAATTTTATAAAAAAAAGTCATAGTATATTATGTCGATAAATTTTATAAAAAAAAGTCATAGTATATTATGTCGATAAATTTTATAAAAAAAAGTCATAGTATAGTATGTCGATAAATTTTACTAAAAGAAGTCATAGTATAGTATGTCGATAAATTTTACTAAAAAAGTCATCGTATAGTATGTCAAAAATTTTCATGAAAAAAAAGTCATAGTATAGTATGTCGATAAATTTTACTAAAGAATGTCATAGTATAGTATGTCGATAAATTTTACTAAAAAAAAGTCATAGTATAGTATGTCGATAAATTTTACTAAAAAAAGTCATAGTATAGTATGTCGATAAATTTTACTAAAAAAAGTCATAGTATAGTATGTTGATAAATTTTCATGAAAAAAAGTCATAGTATAGTATGTCGATAAATTTTACTAAAAAAAGTCATAGTATAGTATGTCGATAAATTTTACTAAAAAAAGTCGTAGTATAGTATGTCGATAAATTTAGTGAAAAAAAGTCATAGTATAGTATGTCGATAAATTTTACTAAAAAAAGTCATAGTATAGTATGTTGATAAATTTTCATGAAAAAAAGTCATAGTATAGTATGTCGATAAATTTAGTGAAAAAAAAGTCATAGTATAGTATGTTGATAAATTTTCATGAAAAAAAGTCATAGTATAGTATGTCGATAAATTTAGTGAAAAAAAGTCATGGTATAGTATGTCGATAAATTTTACTAAAAAAAGTCATAGTATAGTATGTCGATAAATTTAGTGAAAAAAAGTCATAGTATAGTATGTCGATAAATTTTACTAAAAAAAGTCATAGTATAGTATGTCGATAAATTTAGTGAAAAAAAGTCATAGTATAGTATGTCGATAAATTTAGTGAAAAAAAGTCATAGTATAGTATGTCGATAAATTTTACTAAAAAAAGTCATAGTATAGTATGTCGATAAATTTAGTGAAAAAAAGTCATAGTATAGTATGTCGATAAATTTTACTAAAAAAAGTCATAGTATAGTATGTCGATAAATTTAGTGAAAAAAAGTCATAGTGTAGTATGTCGATAATAAATTTAGTGAAAAAAACTCATAGTATAGTATTTCGATAAATTTTATTAAAAAAAGTCATAGTATAGTGTGTTGATAAATTTTACTAAAAAAGTCATAGTATAGTGTGTTGATAAATTTTACTAAAAAAAGTCATAGTATAGTATTTCGAAAATGTTCATGAAAAAAAGTCATAGCATAGTATGTCAATAAATTTTAGTGAAAAAAAGTCATAGTATGGTATGTCGATAAATTTTCATGAAAAAAAGTCATAGTATAGTATGTCGATAAATTTCAGTAAAAAAACTCATAGTATAGTATGTCGAAAGTTTTTATGAAAAAAAGTCATAGTATAGTATGTCGAAAATTTTCATGAAAAAAAGTCATAGTATAGTATGTCGATAAATTTAGTGAAAAAAAGTCATAGTATAGTATGTCGATAAATTTAGTGAAAAAAAGTCATAGTATAGTATGTCGATAAATTTTCATGAAAAAAAGTCATAGTATAGTATGTCGATAAATTTTATAAAAAAAAGTCATAGTATAGTATGTCGATAAATTTTACTAAAAAAAGTCATAGTATATTATGTCGATAAATTTTATAAAAAAAAGTCATAGTATAGTATGTCGATAAATTTTACTAAAAAAAGTCATAGTATAGTATGTCGATAAATTTAGTGAAAAAAAGTCATAGTATAGTATTTCGATAAATTTTACTAAAAAAAGTCATAGTATAGTATGTCAATAAATTTTACTTTAAAAAAAGTCATAGTATAGTATGTCGATAAATTTTACTAAAAAAAGTCATAGCATAGTATGTCAATAAATTTAACTTTAAAAAAGTCATAGTATAGTATGTCGATAATTCTAGTGAAAAAAAGTCATAGTATAGTGTGTCGATAAATTTTCATGAAAAAAATTCATAGTATAGTATGTCGATAAATTTTGCTAAAAAAGTCATAGTATAGTATGTCGATAAATTTTACTAAAAAAAATCATAGTATAGTATGTCGATAAATTTTACTAAAAAAGTCATAGTATAGTATGTCGATAAATTTTACTAAAAAAAGTCATAGTATAGTATGTCGATAAATTTTCATGAAAAAAAGTCATAGTATAGTATGTCGATAAATTTAGTGAAAAAAAGTCATAGTATAGTATGTCGATAAATATAGTGAAAAAAAGTCATAGTATAGTATGTCGATAAATTTTACTAAAAAAAGTCATAGTATAGTATGTCGATAAATTTTCATGAAAAAAATTCATAGTATAGTATGTCGATAAATTTTACTAAAAAAGTCATAGTATAGTATGTCGATAAATTTTACTAAAAAAAATCATAGTATAGTATGTCGATAAATTTTACTAAAAAAGTCATAGTATAGTATGTCGATAAATTTTACTAAAAAAAGTCATAGTATAGTATGTCGATAAATTTTCATGAAAAAAAGTCATAGCATAGTATGTCGATAAATTTTCATGAAAAAAAATCACAGTATAGTATGTCGAAAATTTTCATGAAAAAAATTCGTAGTATAGTATGTCGATAAATTTTACTAAAAAAAGTCATAGTATAGTGTGTCGATCAATTTAGTGAAAAAAAGTCTTAGTATAGTATGTTGATAAATTTAGTGAAAAAAAGTCATAGTATAGTATGTCGATAAATTTAGTGAAAAAAAGTCATAGTATAGTATGTTGATAAATTTTAGTGAAAAAAAGTCATAGTATAGTATGTCGATAAATTTTATTAAAAAAAGTCATAGTATAGTATGTTGATAAATTTTACTAAAAAAACTCATAGTATAGTATGTCGAAAATTTTTATGAAAAAAAGTCATAGTATAGTATGTCGATAAATTTTACTAAAAAAAGTCATAGTATAGTATGTCGATAAATTTGACTAAAAAAAGTCATAGTATAGTATGTCGATAAATTTTCATGAAAAAAAGTCATAGTATAGTATGTCGATAAATTTTACTAAAAAAAGTCATAGTATACTATGTCGATAAATTTTCATGAAAAAAAGTCATAGTATAGTATGTCGATAATTTTCATGAAAAAAAGTCATAGTATAGTGTGTCGAAAATTTTCATGAAAAAAAGTCATGGTATAGTATGTCGATAATTTTCATGAAAAAAAGTCATAGTATAGTGTGTCGATAAATTTTCATGAAAAAAATTCATAGTATAGTATGTCGATAAATTTTGCTAAAAAAGTCATAGTATAGTATGTCGATAAATTTTACTAAAAAAATCATAGTATAGTATGTCGATAAATTTTACTAAAAAAGTCATAGTATAGTATGTCGATAAATTTTACTAAAAAAAGTCATAGTATAGTATGTCGATAAATTTTCATGAAAAAAAGTCATAGTATAGTATGTCGATAAATTTAGTGAAAAAAAGTCATAGTATAGTATGTCGATAAATTTAGTGAAAAAAAGTCATAGTATAGTATGTCGATAAATTTTACTAAAAAAAGTCATAGTATAGTATGTCGATAAATTTTCATGAAAAAAATTCATAGTATAGTATGTCGATAAATTTTACTAAAAAAGTCATAGTATAGTATGTCGATAAATTTTACTAAAAAAAATCATAGTATAGTATGTCGATAAATTTTACTAAAAAAGTCATAGTATAGTATGTCGATAAATTTTACTAAAAAAAGTCATAGTATAGTATGTCGATAAATTTTCATGAAAAAAAGTCACAGTATAGTATGTCGAAAATTTTCATGAAAAAAATTCGTAGTATAGTATGTCGATAAATTTTACTAAAAAAAGTCATAGTATAGTGTGTCGATCAATTTAGTGAAAAAAAGTCATAGTATAGTATGTTGATAAATTTAGTGAAAAAAAGTCATAGTATAGTATGTCGATAAATTTAGTGAAAAAAAGTCATAGTATAGTATGTCGATAAATTTAGTGTAAAGAAGTCATAGTATAGTATGTCGAAAATTTTTATGAAAAAAAGTCATAGTATAGTATGTCGATAAATTTTAGTGAAAAAAAGTCATAGTATAGTATGTCGATAAATTTTATTAAAAAAAGTCATAGTATAGTATGTTGATAAATTTTACTAAAAAAACTCATAGTATAGTATGTCGAAAATTTTTATGAAAAAAAGTCATAGTATAGTATGTCGATAAATTTAGCGAAAAAAAGTCATAGTATAGTATGTCGAAAATTTTTATGAAAAAAAGTCATAGTATAGTATGTCGATAAATTTTATCAAAAAAAGTCATAGTATAGTATGTCGATAAATTTTATTAAAAAAAGTCATAGTATAGTATGTTGATAAATTTTACTAAAAAAAGTCATAGTATAGTATGTCGATAAATTTAGTGAAAAAAACTCATAGTATAGTATATCGATAAATTTTAGTAGAAAAGTCATAGTATAGTATGTCGATAAATTTAGTGAAAAAAAGTCAGAGTATAGTATTTCGATAAATTTTACTAAAAAAAGTCATATTATAGTGTGTTGATAAATTTTACTAAAAAAAGTCATATTATAGTGTGTTGAAAAATTTTACTAAAAAAAGTCATAGCATAATATGTCAATAAATTTTACTTTAAAAAAGTCATAGCCTAGTGTGTTGATAAATTTTGCTAAAAAAAGTCATAGTATAGTATTTCGAAAATGTTCATGAAAAAAAAGTCCTAGTATAGTATGTCGATAAATTTTACTAAAATGTCCTAGTATAGTATGTCGATAAATTTTACTAAAAAAAGTCATAGTATAGTATGTCGATAAATTTGACTAAAAAAAGTCATAGTATAGTATGTCGATAAATTTAGTGGGAAAAAGTCATAGTATAGTATGTCGATAAATTTTACTAAAAAAAGTCATAGTATAGTATGTCGATAAATTTGACTAAAAAAAGTCATAGTATAGTATGTCGATAAATTTTCATGAAAAAAAGTCATAGTATAGTATGTCGATAAATTTTACTAAAAAAAGTTATAGTATACTATGTCGATAAATTTTCATGAAAAAAAGTCATAGTATAGTATGTCGATAATTTTCATGAAAAAAAGTCATAGTATAGTGTGTCGAAAATTTTCATGAAAAAAAGTCATGGTATAGTATGTCGATAAATTTTACTAAAAATAGTCATAGTATAGTATGTCGATAAATTTTCATGAAAAAAAAGTCATAGTATAGTATGTCGATAAATTTTCATGAAAAAAATTCATAGTATAGTATGTCGATAAATTTTGCTAAAAAAGTCATAGTATAGTATGTCGATAAATTTTACTAAAAAAAATCATAGTATAGTATGTCGATAAATTTTACTAAAAAAGTCATAGTATAGTATGTCGATAAATTTTCATGAAAAAAAGTCATAGTATAGTATGTCGATAAATTTAGTGAAAAAAAGTCATAGTATAGTATGTCGATAAATTTAGTGAGAAAAAGTCATAGTATAGTATGTCGATAAATTTTACTAAAAAAAGTCATAGTATACTATGTCGATAAATTTTCATGAAAAAAAGTCATAGTATAGTATGTCGATAATTTTCATGAAAAAAAGTCATAGTATAGTGTGTCGAAAATTTTCATGAAAAAAAGTCATGGTATAGTATGTCGATAAATTTTACTAAAAAAAGTCATAGTATAGTATGTCGATAAATTTTCATGAAAAAAATTCATAGTATAGTATGTCGATAAATTTTACTAAAAAAGTCATAGTATAGTATGTCGATAAATTTTACTAAAAAAAATCATAGTATAGTATGTCGATAAATTTTACTAAAAAAGTCATAGTATAGTATGTCGATAAATTTTACTAAAAAAAGTCATAGTATAGTATGTCGATAAATTTTCATGAAAAAAACTCATAGTATAGTATGTCGAAAATTTTCATGAAAAAAAGTCATAGTATAGTATGTCGAAAATTTTTATGAAAAAAAGTCATAGTATAGTATGTCGATAAATTTTATCAAAAAAAGTCATAGTATAGTATGTCGATAAATTTTATTAAAAAAAGTCATAGTATAGTATGTTGATAAATTTTACTAAAAAAAAGTCATAGTATAGTATGTCGATAAATTTAGTGAAAAAAACTCATAGTATAGTATATCGATAAATTTTAGTAGAAAAGTCATAGTATAGTATGTCGATAAATTTAGTGAAAAAAAGTCAGAGTATAGTATTTCGATAAATTTTACTAAAAAAAGTCATATTATAGTGTGTTGATAAATTTTACTAAAAAAAGTCATATTATAGTGTGTTGAAAAATTTTACTAAAAAAAGTCATAGCATAGTATGTCAATAAATTTTACTTTAAAAAAGTCATAGCCTAGTGTGTTGATAAATTTTGCTAAAAAAAGTCATAGTATAGTATTTCGAAAATGTTCATGAAAAAAAGTCCTAGTATAGTATGTCGATAAATTTTACTAAAAAAAGTCCTAGTATAGTATGTCGATAAATTTTACTAAAAAAAGTCATAGTATAGTATGTCGATAAATTTGACTAAAAAAAGTCATAGTATAGTATGTCGATAAATTTAGTGGAAAAAAGTCATAGTATAGTATGTCGATAAATTTGACTAAAAAAAGTCATAGTATACTATGTCGATAAATTTTCATGAAAAAAAGTCATAGTATAGTATGTCGATAATTTTCATGAAAAAAAGTCATAGTATAGTGTGTCGAAAATTTTCATGAAAAAAAGTCATGGTATAGTATGTCGATAAATTTTACTAAAAATAGTCATAGTATAGTATGTCGATAAATTTTCATGAAAAAAAGTCATAGTATAGTATGTCGATAAATTTTCATGAAAAAAATTCATAGTATAGTATGTCGATAAATTTTGCTAAAAAAGTCATAGTATAGTATGTCGATAAATTTTACTAAAAAAAATCATAGTATAGTATGTCGATAAATTTTACTAAAAAAGTCATAGTATAGTATGTCGATAAATTTTCATGAAAAAAAGTCATAGTATAGTATGTCGATAAATTTAGTGAAAAAAAGTCATAGTATAGTATGTCGATAAATTTAGTGAGAAAAAGTCATAGTATAGTATGTCGATAAATTTTACTAAAAAAAGTCATAGTATACTATGTCGATAAATTTTCATGAAAAAAAGTCATAGTATAGTATGTCGATAATTTTCATGAAAAAAAGTCATAGTATAGTGTGTCGAAAATTTTCATGAAAAAAAGTCATGGTATAGTATGTTGATAAATTTTACTAAAAAAAGTCATAGTATAGTATGTCGATAAATTTTCATGAAAAAAATTCATAGTATAGTATGTCGATAAATTTTACTAAAAAAGTCATAGTATAGTATGTCGATAAATTTTACTAAAAAAAATCATAGTATAGTATGTCGATAAATTTTACTAAAAAAGTCATAGTATAGTATGTCGATAAATTTTACTAAAAAAAGTCATAGTATAGTATGTCGATAAATTTTCATGAAAAAAATTCATAGTATAGTATGTCGATAAATTTTCATGAAAAAAAGTCATAGTATAGTATGTCGAAAATTTTCATGAAAAAAATTCGTAGTATAGTATGTCGATAATTTGAGTGAAAAAAGTCATAGTATAGTATGTCGATAAATTTTACTAAAAAAAGTCATAGTATAGTGTGTCGATCAATTTAGTGAAAAAAAGTCATAGTATAGTATGTTGATAAATTTAGTGAAAAAAAGTCATAGTATAGTATGTCGATAAATTTAGTGAAAAAAAGTCATAGTATAGTATGTCGATAAATTTAGTGAAAAAAAAGTCACAGTATAGTATGTCGATAAATTTAGTGAAAAAAAAGTCAGAATAGTATGTCGATAAATTTAGTGAAAAAAAGTCATACTATAGTATGTCGATAAATTTAGTGAAAAAAAAGTCACAGTATAGTATGTCGATAAATTTAGTGAAAAAAAGTCAGAATAGTATGTCGATAAATTTAGTGAAAAAAAGTCATACTATAGTATGTCGATAAATTTTATCAAAAAAAGTCATAGTATAGTATGTCGATAAATTTTATCAAAAAAAGTCATAGTATAGTATGTCGATAAATTTTATTAAAAAAAGTCATAGTATAGTATGTCGATTATTTTAGTGAAAAAAAGTCATAGTATAGTATGTCGATAAATTTTATTAAAAAAAGTCATAGTATAGTATGTCGATAAATTTAGTGAAAAAAAAGTCATAGCATAGTATGTCAATAAATTTTACTTTAAAAAAGTCATAGTATAGTATGTCGATAAATTTTACTAAAAAAAGTCATAGTATAGTATGTCGATAAATTTGACTAAAAAAAGTCATAGTATACTATGTCGATAAATTTTCATGAAAAAAAGTCATAGTATAGTATGTTGATAAATTTATGTGAAAAAAAAGTCATAGTATAGTATGTCGATAAATTTTACTAAAAAAAGTCATAGTATAGTATGTCGATAAATTTTACTAAAAAAGTCATAGTATAGTATGTCGATAAATTTTACTAAAAAAGTCATAGTATAGTATGTCGATAAATTTTACTAAAAAAGTCATAGTATAGTATGTCGATAAATTTTACTAAAAAAAGTCATAGTATAGTATGTCGATAATTTTAGTGAAAAAAAAGTCATAGTATAGTATGTCGATAAATTTTACTAAAAAAGTCATAGTATAGTATGTCGATAAATTTTACTAAAAAAAGTCATAGTATAGTATGTCGATAAATTTTCATGAAAAAAAGTCATAGTATAGTATGTCGATAAATTTAGTGAAAAAAAGTCATAGTATAGTATGTCGATAAATTTTACTAAAAAAAGTCATAGTATAGTATGTCGATAAATTTTACTAAAAAAAAGTCATAGTATAGTATGTCGATAAATTTTCATGAAAAAAAGTCATAGTATAGTATGTCGATAAATTTCATGAAAAAAAGTCATAGTATAGTATGTCGAAAATTTTTATGAAAAAAAGTCATAGTATAGTATGTCGAAAATTTTTATGAAAAAAAGTCATAGTATAGTATGTCGATAATTTTAGTGAAAAAAAGTCATAGTATAGTATGTCGATAAATTTTCATGAAAAAAAGTCATAGTATATTATGTCGATAATTTTAGTGAAAAAAAGTCATAGTATAGTATGTCGATTATTTTAGTAGAAAAGTCAAAGTATATTATATCGATAAATTTTAGTAGAAAAGTCATAGTGTAGTATGTCGATAAATTTTACTAAAAAAAGTCATAGTATAGTGTTGATAAATTTTACTAAAAAAAGTCATAGTGTAGTATTTCGAAAATGTTCATGAAAAAAAGTCATAGTATAGTATGTCGATAAATTTAGTGAAAAAAAGTCATATTATAGTATGTCGATAAATTTTACTAAAAAAAGTCATAGTACAGTATGTCGATAAATTTTACTAAAAAAAGTCATAGTATAGTATGTCGATAAATTTTCATGAAAAAAAGTCATAGTATAGTATGTCGATAAATTTAGTGAAAAAAAGTCATATTATAGTATGTCGATAAATTTTCATCAGAAAAAGTCATAGTATAGCATGTCGATAAATTTAGTGAAAAAAAGTCATAGTATAGTATGTCGATAAATTTTCATGAAAAAAAGTCATAGTATAGTATGTCGATAAATTTAGTGTAAAGAAGTCATAGTATAGTATGTCGAAAATTTTTATGAAAAAAAGTCATAGTATAGTATGTCGATAAATTTTATTAAAAAAAGTCATAGTATAGTATGTTGATAAATTTTACTAAAAAAACTCATAGTATAGTATGTCGAAAATTTTATGAAAAAAAGTCATAGTATAGTATGTCGAAAATTTTCATGAAAAAATGTCATTGTATAGTATGTCGAAAATTTTTATGAAAAAAAGTCATAGTATAGTATGTCGATAAATTTAGTGAAAAAAAGTCATAGTATAGTATGTCGAAAATTTTTATGAAAAAAAAGTCATAGTATAGTATGTCGATAAATTTTATCAAAAAAAGTCATAGTATAGTATGTCGATTATTTTAGTGAAAAAAAGTCATAGTATAGTATGTCGATAAATTTTATTAAAAAAAGTCATAGTATAGTATGTTGATAAATTTTACTAAAAAAAGTCATAGTATAGTATGTCGATAAATTTAGTGAAAAAAACTCATAGTATAGTATATCGATAAATGTTAGTAGAAAAGTCATAGTATAGTATGTCGATAAATTTAGTGAAAAAAAGTCAGAGTATAGTATTTCGATACATTTTACTAAAAAAAAGTCATATTATAGTGTGTTGATAAATTTTACTAAAAAAAGTCATAGCATAGTATGTCAATAAATTTTACTTTAAAAAAGTCATAGCCTAGTGTGTTGATAAATTTTGCTAAAAAAAGTCATAGTATAGTATTTCGAAAATGTTCATGAAAAAAAGTCCTAGTATAGTATGTCGATAAATTTTACTAAAAAAAGTCATAGTATAGTATGTCGATAAATTTTACTAAAAAAAAGTCATAGTATAGTATGTCGATAAATTTGACTAAAAAAAGTCATAGTATAGCATGTCGATAAATTTTACTAAAAAAAGTCATAGTATAGTATGTCGATAAATTTGACTAAAAAAAGCCATAGTATAGTATGTCGATAAATTTTCATGAAAAAAAGTCATAGTATAGTATGTCGATAAATTTTACTAAAAAAAGTCATAGTATACTATGTCGATAAATTTTCATGAAAAAAAGTCATAGTATAGTGTGTCGAAAATTTTCATGAAAAAAAGTCATGGTAAAGTATGTCGATAAATTTTACTAAAAAAAAGTCATAGTATAGTATGTCGATAAATTTTCATGAAAAAAAGTCATAGTATAGTATGTCGATAAATTTTCATGAAAAAAATTCATAGTATAGTATGTCGATAAATTTTGCTAAAAAAAATCATAGTATAGTATGTTGATAAATTTTACTAAAAAAAGTCATAGTATAGTATGTCGATAAATTTTCATGAAAAAAAGTCATAGTATAGTGTGTCGATAAATTTTAGTAAAAAAGTCATAGTATAGTATGTCGATAAATTTTCATGAAAAAAATTCATAGTATAGTATGTTGATAAATTTTCATGAAAAAAATTCATAGTATAGTATGTTGATAAATTTTCACGAAAAAAGTTCATAGTATAGTATGTCGATAAATTTTACTAAAAAAGTCATAGTATAGTATGTCGATAAATTTTACTAAAAAAAGTCATAGTATAGTATGTCGATAATTTTCATGAAAAAAAGTCATGGTATAGTATGTCGATAAATTTTACTAAAAAAAGTCATAGTATAGTATGTCGATAAATTTTACTAAAAAAAGTCATAGTATAGTATGTCGATAAATTTTACTAAAAAAAGTCATGGTATAGTATGTCGATAAATTTTAGTAAAAAAGTCATAGTATAGTATGTCGATAAATTTTCATGAAAAAAATTCATAGTATAGTATGTCGATAAATTTTCATGAAAAAAAGTCATAGTACAGTATGTTGATAAATTTTCATGAAAAAAAGTCATAGTATAGTATGTCGAAAATTTTCATGAAAAAAATTCGTAGTATAGTATGTCGATAAATTTAGTGAAAAAAAGTCATAGTATAGTATGTCGATAAATTTAGTGTAAAAAAGTCATAGTATAGTATGTCGATAAATTTAGTGTAAAAAAGTAATAGTATAGTATGTCGAAAATTTTTATGAAAAAAAAGTCATAGTATAGTATGTCGATAAATTTTATTAAAAAAAGTCATAGTATAGTATGTTGATAAAATTTAGTGAAAAAAAGTCATAGTATAGTATGTCGATAAATTTTATTAAAAAAAGTCATAGTATAGTGTGTTGATAAATTTACTAAAAAAAGTCATAGTATAGTATGTCGATAAATTTTCATGAAAAAAAGTCATAGTATAGTGTGTCGAAAATTTTCATGAAAAAAAGTCATGGTATAGTATGTCGATAAATTTTACTAAAAAAAGTCATAGTATAGTATGTCGATAAATTTTACTAAAAAAAGTCATAGTATAGTATGTCGATAAATTTTACTAAAAAAAGTCATAGTATAGTATGTCGATAAATTTTACTAAAAAAAGTCATAGTATAGTATGTCGATAAATTTTACTAAAAAAAGTCATAGTATAGTATGTCGATAAATTTTACTAAAAAAAGTCATAGTATAGTATGTCGATAAATTTTACTAAAAAAAGTCATAGTATAGTATGTCGATAAATTTTACTAAAAAAGTCATAGTATAGTATGTCCATAAATTTTACTAAAAAAAAGTCTAGTATAGTATGTCGATAAATTTTCATGAAAAAAAGTCATAGTACAGTATGTCGATAAATTTTCATGAAAAAAAGTCATAGTATAGTATGTCGAAAATTTTCATGAAAAAAATTCGTAGTATAGTATGTCGATAAATTTAGTGAAAAAAAGTCATAGTATAGTATGTCGATAAATTTAGTGAAAAAAGTCATAGTATAGTATGTCTATAAATTTAGTGTAAAAAAGTCATAGTATAGTATGTCGATAAATTTAGTGTAAAAAAGTAATAGTATAGTATGTCGAAAATTTTTATGAAAAAAAGTCATAGTATAGTATGTCGATAAATTTTATTAAAAAAAGTCATAGTATAGTATGTTGATAAAATTTAGTGAAAAAAAGTCATAGTATAGTATGTCGATAAATTTTATTAAAAAAAGTCATAGTATGGTATGTTGATAAATTTTACTAAAAAAAGTCATAGTATAGTATGTCGATAAATTTTCATGAAAAAAAGTCATAGTATAGTGTGTCGAAAATTTTCATGAAAAAAAGTCATGGTATAGTATGTCGATAAATTTTACTAAAAAAAGTCATAGTATAGTATGTCGATAAATTTTACTAAAAAAAGTCATAGTATAGTATGTCGATAAATTTTAGTAAAAAAGTCAGTATAGTATGTCGATAAATTTTCATGAAAAAAATTCATAGTATAGTATGTCGATAAATTTTACTAAAAAAGTCATAGTATAGTATGTCGATAAATTTTCATGAAAAAAATTCATAGTATAGTATGTCGATAAATTTTCACGAAAAAAATTCATAGTATAGTATGTCGATAAATTTTACTAAAAAAGTCATAGTATAGTATGTCGATAAATTTTACTAAAAAAAGTCATAGTATAGTATGTCGATAAATTTTACTAAAAAAAGTCATAGTAGTATGTCGATAAATTTTACTAAAAAAAGTCATAGTATAGTATGTCGATAAATTTTACTAAAAAAGTCATAGTATAGTATGTCGATAAATTTTACTAAAAAAAAGTCTAGTATAGTATGTCGATAAATTTTCATGAAAAAAAGTCATAGTATAGTATGTCGAAAATTTTCATGAAAAAAATTCGTAGTATAGTATGTCGATAAATTTAGTGAAAAAAAGTCATAGTATAGTATGTCGATAAATTTAGTGAAAAAAGTCATAGTATAGTATGTCGATAAATTTAGTGTAAAAAAGTCATAGTATAGTATGTCGATAAATTTAGTGTAAAAAAGTAATAGTATAGTATGTCGAAAATTTTTATGAAAAAAAGTCATAGTATAGTATGTCGATAAATTTTATTAAAAAAAGTCATAGTATAGTATGTTGATAAAATTTAGTGAAAAAAAGTCATAGTATAGTATGTCGATAAATTTTATTAAAAAAAAGTCATAGTATAGTATGTTGATAAATTTTACTAAAAAAACTCATAGTATAGTATGTCGAAAATTTTTATGAAAAAAAGTCATAGTATAGTATGTCGATAAATTTTATCAAAAAAAAGTCATAGTATAGTATGTCGATAAATTTTATTAAAAAAAAGTCATAGTATAGTATGTCGATTATTTTAGTGAAAAAAAGTCATAGTATAGTATGTCGATAAATTTTATTAAAAAAAGTCATAGTATAGTATGTTGATAAATTTTACTAAAAAAAGTCATAGTATAGTATGTCGATAAATTTAGTGAAAAAAACTCATGGTATAGTATATCGATAAATTTTAGTAGAAAAGTCATAGTATAGTATGTCGATAAATTTAGTGAAAAAAAGTCAGAGTATAGTATTTCAATAAATTTTACTAAAAAAAGTCATATTATAGTGTTCTGATAAATTTTACTAAAAAAAGTCATAGCATAGTATGTCAATAAATTTTACTTTAAAAAAGTCATAGCATAGTGTGTTGATAAATTTTGCTAAAAAAAAGTCATAGTTTAGTATTTCGAAAATGTTCATGAAAAAAAGTCCTAGTATAGTATGTCGATAAATTTTACTAAAAAAAGTCATAGTATAGTATGTCGATAAATTTTACTAAAAAAAGTCATAGTATAGTATGTCGATAAATTTTCATGAAAAAAAGTCAAAGTATAGTATGTTGATAAATTTATGTGAAAAAAAGTCATAGTATAGTATGTCGATAAATTTTACTAAAAAAAAGTCATAGTATAGTATGTCGATAAATTTGACTAAAAAAAGTCATAGTATAGTATGTCGATAAATTTTCATGAAAAAAAGTCATAGTATATGTATGTCGATAATTTTCATGAAAAAAAGTCATAGTATAGTGTGTCGAAAATTTTCATGAAAAAAAGTCATGGTATAGTATGTCGATAAATTTTACTAAAAAAAGTCATAGTATAGTATGTTGATAAATTTTAGTGAAAAAAAGTCATAGTATAGTATGTCGATAAATTTAGTGAAAAAAAGTCATAGTATAGTATGTCGAAAATTTTTATGAAAAAAAGTCATAGTATAGTATGTCGATAAATTTTATTAAAAAAAGTCATAGTATAGTATGTTGATAAATTTTAGTGAAAAAAGTCATAGTATAGTATGTCGATAAATTTTATTAAAAAAGTCATAGTATAGTATGTTGATAAATTTTACTAAAAAAACTCAGTATAGTGTGTCGAAAATTTTTATGAAAAAAAGTCATAGTATAGTATGTCGAAAATTTTCATGAAAAAATGTCATTGTATAGTATGTCGAAAATTTTTATGAAAAAAAGTCATAGTATAGTATGTCGATAAATTTAGTGAAAAAAAGTCATAGTATAGTATGTCGAAAATTTTTATGAAAAAGTCATAGCATAGTATGTCAATAAATTTTACTTTAAAAAAGTCATAGCCTAGTGTGTTGATAAATTTTGCTAAAAAAAGTCATAGTATAGTATTTCGAAAATGTTCATGAAAAAAAGTCCTAGTATAGTATGTCGATAAATTTTACAAAAAAAAGTCATAGTATAGTATGTCGATAAATTTTACTAAAAAAAGTCATAGTATAGTATGTCGATAAATTCTTCTAAAAAAAGTCATAGTATAGTATGTCGATAAATTTGACTAAAAAAAGTCATAGTATAGTATGTCGATAAATTTTACTAAAAAAAGTCATAGTATAGTATGTCGATAAATTTTACTAAAAAAAAGTCATAGTATAGTATGTCGATAAATTTTCATGAAAAAAAGTCATAGTATAGTATGTCCATAAATTTTACTAAAAAAAGTCATAGTATAGTATGTCGATAAATTTTCATGAAAAAAGGTCATAGTATAGTATGTCGATAATTTTCACGAAAAAAAGTCATAGTATAGTGTGTCGAAAATTTTCATGAAAAAAAGTCATGGTATAGTATGTCGATAAATTTTACTAAAAAAAGTCATAGTATAGTATGTCGATAAATTTTCATGAAAAAAAGTCATAGTATAGTATGTCGATAAATTTTCATGAAAAAAATTCATGGTATAGTATGTCGATAAATTTTGCTAAAAAAGTCATAGTATAGTATGTCGATAAATTTTACTAAAAAAAATCATAGTATAGTATGTCGATAAATTTTACTAAAAAAGTCATAGTATAGTATGTCGATAAATTTTACCAAAAAAAAGTCATAGTATAGTATGTCGATAAATTTTCATGAAAAAAAGTCATAGTATAGTATGTCGATAAATTTAGTGAAAAAAAGTCATAGTATAGTATGTCGATAAATTTAGTGAGAAAAAGTCATAGTATAGTATGTCGATAAATTTTACTAAAAAAAGTCATAGTATACTATGTCGATAAATTTTCATGAAAAAAAGTCATAGTATAGTGTGTCGAAAATTTTCATGAAAAAAAGTCATGGTATAGTATGTCGATAAATTTTACTAAAAAAAGTCATAGTATAGTATGTCGATAAATTTTCATGAAAAAAATTCATAGTATAGTATGTCGATAAATTTTACTAAAAAAGTCATAGTATAGTGTGTCGAAAATTTTCATGAAAAAAAGTCATGGTAAAGTATGTCGATAAATTTTACTAAAAAAAGTCATAGTATAGTATGTCGATAAATTTTCATGAAAAAAAGTCATAGTATAGTATGTCGATAAATTTTCATGAAAAAAAGTCATAGTATAGTATGTCGAAAATTTTCATGAAAAAAATTCGTAGTATAGTATGTCGATAATTTGAGTGAAAAAAGTCATAGTATAGTATGTCGATAAATTTTACTAAAAAAAGTCATAGTATAGTGTGTCGATCAATTTAGTGAAAAAAAGTCATAGTATAGTATGTTGATAAATTTAGTGAAAAAAAGTCATAGTATAGTATGTCGATAAATTTAGTGAAAAAAAGCCATAGTATAGTATGTCGATAAATTTAGTGAAAAAAAGTCATAGTATAGTATGTCGATAAATTTAGTGGAAAAAAGTCATAGTATAGTATGTCGAAAATTTTTATGAAAAAGTCATAGTATAGTGTGTTTATAAATTTTACTAAAAAAAGTCATGGTATAGTATGTCGAAAATTTAGTGAAAAATAGTCATAGTATAGTATGTCGAAAATTTTAGTGAAAAAAAGTCATAGTATAGTATGTCGAAAATTTTTATGAAAAAAAGTCATAGTATAGTATGTCGATAAATTTAGTGAAAAAAAGTCATAGTATAGTATGTCGAAAATTTTTATGAAAAAAAGTCATAGTATAGTATGTCGATAAATTTTATCAAAAAAAGTCATAGTATAGTATGTCGATAAATTTTATCAAAAAAAGTCATAGTATAGTATGTCGATAAATATTATTAAAAAAAGTCATAGTATAGTATGTTGATAAATTTTACTAAAAAAACTCATAGTATAGTATGTCGGTAAATTTAGTGAAAAAAACTCATAGTATTGTATATCGATAAATTTTAGTAGAAAAGTCATAGTATAGTATGTCGATAAATTTAGTGAAAAAAAGTCATAGCATAGTATGTCAATAAATTTTACTTTAAAAAAGTCATAGTATAGTATGTCGATAAATTTTACTAAAAAAAGTCATAGTATAGTATGTCGATAAATTTGACTAAAAAAAGTCATAGTACAGTATGTTGATAAATTTATGTGAAAAAAAGTCATAGTATAGTATGTCGATAAATTTTACTAAAAAAAGTCATAGTATACTATGTCGATAAATTTTCATGAAAAAAAGTCATAGTATAGTATGTTGATAAATTTATGTGAAAAAAAAGTCATAGTATAGTATGTCGATAAATTTTCCTAAAAAAAGTCATAGTATAGTATGTCGATAATTTTCATGAAAAAAAGTCATGGTATAGTATGTCGATAAATTTTACTAAAAAAAGTCATAGTATAGTATGTCGATAAATTTAGTGAAAAAAAGTCATAGTATAGTATGTCGATAAATTTTACTAAAAAAAGTCGTAGTATAGTATGCCGATAAATTTAGTGAAAAAAAGTCATGGTATAGTATGTCGATAAATTTTACTAAAAAAAAGTCATAGTATAGTATGTCGATAAATTTTACTAAAAAAAAGTCATAGTATAGTATGTCGATAAATTTTCATGAAAAAATTTCATAGTATAGTATGTCGATAAATTTTACTAAAAAAGTCATAGTATAGTATGTCGATAAATTTTACTAAAAAAAATCATAGTATAGTATGTCGATAAATTTTACTAAAAAAGTCATAGTATAGTATGTCGAAAATTTTCATGAAAAAAATTCGTAGTATAGTATGTCGATAATTTGAGTGAAAAAAAGTCATAGTATAGTATGTCGATAAATTTTACTAAAAAAAGTCATAGTATAGTATGTTGGTAAATTTAGTGAAAAAAAGTCATAGTATAGTATGTCGATAAATTTAGTGAAAAAAAGTCAGTATAGTATGTCGATAAATTTAGTGAAAAAAAGTAATAGTATAGTATGTCGATAAATTTAGTGTAAAAAGTAATTGTATAGTATGTCGAAAATTTTTATGAAAAAAAGTCATAGTATAGTGTGTTGATAAATTTTACTAAAAAAAGTCATAGTATAGTATGTCGATAAATTTAGTGAAAAAAAAGTCATAGTATAGTATGTCGAAAATTTTCATGAAAAAAAGTCATAGTATAGTATGTCGATAAATTTAGTGAAAAAAAGTCATAGTATAGTATGTCGATAAATTTTATTTTAAAAAAAGTCAGTATAGTGTGTCGATAAATTTTACTAAAAAAAGTCAGTATAGTATGTCGATAAATTTTACTAAAAAAAAGTCATAGTATAGTATATTGATAAATTTCACTAAAAAAGTCATAGTATAGTATGTCGATAAATTTTCATGAAAAAAAGTCATAGTATAGTATGTCGATAAATTTAGTGAAAAAAAGTCATAGTGTAGTATGTCGATAAATTTAATGAAAAAAAGTCATAGTATAGTATGTCGATAAATTTAGTGAAAAAAAGTCATAGTATAGTATGTCGATAAATTTTACTAAAAAAAGTCATAGTATACTATGTCGATAAATTTTCATGAAAAAAAGTCATAGTATAGTATGTCGATAATTTTCATGAAAAAAAGTCATAGTGTAGTGTGTCGAAAATTTTCATGAAAAAAAGTCATAGTATAGTATGTCGATAAATTTTCATGAAAAAAAGTCATAGTATAGTATGTCGATAAATTTTCATGAAAAAAATTCATAGTATAGTATGTCGATAAATTTTGCTAAAAAAGTCATAGTATAGTATGTCGATAAATTTTACTAAAAAAAATCATAGTATAGTATGTCGATAAATTTTACTAAAAAAAGTCATAGTATAGTATGTCGATAAATTTTCATGAAAAAAAGTCATAGTATAGTGTGTCGATAAATTTTAGTAAAAAAGTCATAGTATAGTATGTCGATAAATTTTCATGAAAAAAATTCATAGTATAGTATGTCGATAAATTTTACTAAAAAAGTCATAGTATAGTATGTCGATAAATTTTCATGAAAAAAATTCATAGTATAGTATGTCGATAAATTTTCACGAAAAAAATTCATAGTATAGTATGTCGATAAATTTTACTAAAAAAGTCATAGTATAGTATGTCGATAAATTTTACTAAAAAAAGTCATAGTATAGTATGTCGATAATTTTCATGAAAAAAAGTCATAGTATAGTGTGTCGAAAATTTTCATGAAAAAAAGTCATGGTATAGTATGTCGATAAATTTTACTAAAAAAAGTCATAGTATAGTATGTCGATAAATTTTACTAAAAAAAGTCATAGTATAGTATGTCGATAAATTTTACTAAAAAAAGTCATAGTATAGTATGTCGATAAATTTTACTAAAAAAAGTCATAGTATAGTATGTCGATAAATTTTACTAAACAAAGTCATAGTATAGTATGTCGATAAATTTTCATGAAAAAAAGTCAAAGTATAGTATGTCGATAATTTTCATGAAAAAAAGTCATAGTATAGTGTGTCGAAAATTTTCATGAAAAAAAGTCATAGTATAGTATGTCGATAAATTTTGCTAAAAAAGTCATAGTATAGTATGTCGATAAATTTTACTAAAAAAAAGTCATAGTATAGTATGTCGATAAATTTTCATGAAAAAAAGTCATAGTATAGTATGTCGATAAATTTAGTGAAAAAAAGTCATAGTATAGTATGTCGATAAATTTAGTGAAAAAAAGTCATAGTATAGTATGTCGATAAATTTTCATGAAAAAAATTCATAGTATAGTATGTCGATAAATTTTACTAAAAAAGTCATAGTATAGTATGTCGATTAATTTTACAAAAAAAAATCATAGTATAGTATGTCGATAAATTTTACTAAAAAAGTCATAGTATAGTATGTCGATAAATTTTACTAAAAAAAGTCATAGTATAGTATGTCGATAAATTTTCATGAAAAAAAGTCATAGTATAGTATGTCGATAAATTTTCATGAAAAAAAGTCACAGTATAGTATGTCGAAAATTTTCATGAAAAAAATTCGTAGTATAGTATGTCGATAATTTGAGTGAAAAAAAGTCATAGTATAGTATGTCGATAAATTTTACTAAAAAAAGTCATAGTATAGTGTGTCGATCAATTTAGTGAAAAAAAGTCATAGTATAGTATGTTGATAAATTTAGTGAAAAAAAGTCATAGTATAGTATGTCGATAAATTTAGTGAAAAAAAGTCATAGTATAGTATGTCGATAAATTTAGTGAAAAAAAGTCATAGTATAGTATGTCGATAAATTTATTGTAAAGAAGTCATAGTATAGTATGTCGAAAATTTTTATGAAAAAAAGTCATAGTATAGTGTGTCGAAAATTTTCATGAAAAAATGTCATTGTATAGTATGTCGAAAATTTTTATGAAAAAAAGTCATAGTATAGTATGTCGATAATTTTAGTGAAAAAAAGTCATAGTATAGTATGTCGAAAATGTTTATGAAAAAAAGTCATAGTATAGTATGTCGATAAATTTTATCAAAAAAAGTCATAGTATAGTATGTCGATAAATTTTATTAAAAAAAGTCATAGTATAGTATGTTGATAAATTTTACTAAAAAAAGTCATAGTATAGTATGTCGATAAATTTAGTGAAAAAAACTCATAGTATAGTATATCGATAAATTTTAGTAGAAAAGTCATAGTATAGTATGTCGATAAATTTAGTGAAAAAAAGTCAGAGTATAGTATTTCGATAAATTTTACTAAAAAAAGTCATATTATAGTGTGTTGATAAATTTTACTAAAAAAAGTCATAGCATAGTATGTCAATAAATTTTACTTGAAAAAAGTCATAGCCTAGTGTGTTGATAAATTTTGCTAAAAAAAGTCATAGTATAGTATTTCGAAAATGTTCATGAAAAAAAAGTCCTAGTATAGTATGTCGATAAATTTTACTAAAAAAAGTCATAGTATAGTATGTCGATAAATTTTACTAAAAAAAGTCATAGTATAGTATGTCGATAAATTTGACTAAAAAAAGTCATAGTATAGTATGTCGATAAATTTTACTAAAAAAAGTCATAGTATAGTATGTCGATAAATTTGACTAAAATAAGTCATAGTATAGTATGTCGATAAATTTTCATGAAAAAAAGTCATAGTATAGTATGTCGATAAATTTTACTAAAAAAAGTCATAGTATACTATGTCCATAAATTTTCATGAAAAAAAGTCATAGTATAGTGTGTCGATAAATTTTTGTAAAAAAGTCATAGTATAGTATGTCGATAAATTTTCATGAAAAAAATTCATAGTATAGTATGTCGATAAATTTTACTAAAAAAGTCATAGTATAGTATGTCGATAAATTTTCATGAAAAAAATTCATAGTATAGTATGTCGATAAATTTTCACGAAAAAAATTCATAGTATAGTATGTCGATAAATTTTACTAAAAAAGTCATAGTATAGTATGTCGATAAATTTTACTAAAAAAAGTCATAGTATAGTATGGCGAAAATTTTCATGAAAAAAAGTCATGGTATAGTATGTCGATAAATTTTACTAAAAAAAGTCATAGTATAGTATGTCGATAAATTTTACTAAAAAAAGTCATAGTATAGTATGTCGATAAATTTTACTAAAAAAAGTCATAGTATAGTATGTCGATAAATTTTACTAAAAAAAGTCATAGTATAGTATGTCGATAAATTTTACTAAAAAAAGTCATAGTATAGTATGTCGATAAATTTTAGTAAAAAAGTCATAGTATAGTATGTCGATAAATTTTCATGAAAAAAATTCATAGTATAGTATGTCGATAAATTTTACTAAAAAAGTCATAGTATAGTATGTCGATAAATTTTCATGAAAAAAATTCATAGTATAGTATGTCGATAAATTTTCACGAAAAAAATTCATAGTATAGTATGTCGATAAATTTTACTAAAAAAGTCATAGTATAGTATGTCGATAAATTTTACTAAAAAAAGTCATAGTATAGTATGTCGATAAATTTTACTAAAAAAAGTCATAGTATAGTATGTCGATAAATTTTACTAAAAAAAGTCATAGTATAGTATGTCGATAAATTTTACTAAAAAAAGTCATAGTATAGTATGTCGATAAATTTTACTAAAAAAAGTCATAGTATAGTATGTCGATAAATTTTACTAAAAAAGTCATAGTATAGTATGTCGATAAATTTTACTAAAAAAAAGTCTAGTATAGTATGTCGATAAATTTTCATGAAAAAAAGTCATAGTACAGTATGTCGATAAATTTTCATGAAAAAAAGTCATAGTATAGTATGTCGAAAATTTTCATGAAAAAAATTCGTAGTATAGTATGTCGATAAATTTAGTGAAAAAAAGTCATAGTATAGTATGTCGATAAATTTAGTGAAAAAAAGTCATAGTATAGTATGTCGATAAATTTAGTGAAAAAAGTCATAGTATAGTATGTCGATAAATTTAGTGTAAAAAAGTCATAGTATAGTATGTCGATAAATTTAGTGTAAAAAAAGTAATAGTATAGTATGTCGAAAATTTTTATGAAAAAAAGTCATAGTATAGTATGTCGATAAATTTTATTAAAAAAAGTCATAGTATAGTATGTTGATAAAATTTAGTGAAAAAAAGTCATAGTATAGTATGTCGATAAATTTTATTTAAAAAAGTCATAGTATAGTATGCTGATAAATTTTACAAAAAAAACTCATAGTATAGTATGTCGAAAATTTTTATGAAAAAAAGTCATAGTATAGTATGTCGATAAATTTAGTGAAAAAAAGTCATAGTATAGTATGTCGAAAATTTTTATGAAAAAAAGTCATAGTATAGTATGTCGATTATTTTAGTGAAAAAAAGTCATAGTATAGTATGTTGATAAATTTTACTAAAAAAAGTCATAGTATAGTATGTCGATAAATTTAGTGAAAAAAACTCGTAGTATAGTATATCGATAAATTTTAGTAGAAAAGTCATAGTATAGTATGTCGATAAATTTAGTGAAAAAAAGTCAGAGTATAGTATTTCGATAAATTTTACTAAAAAAAGTCATATTATAGTGTGTTGATAAATTTTACTAAAAAAAGTCATAGCATAGTATGTCAATAAATTTTACTTTAAAAAAGTCATAGCATAGTGTGTTGATAAATTTTGCTAAAAAAAGTCATAGTATAATATTTCGAAAATGTTCATGAAAAAAAGTCCTAGTATAGTATGTCGATAAATTTTACTAAAAAAAGTCATAGTATAGTATGTCGATAAATTTTCATGAAAAAAAGTCAAAGTATAGTATGTTGATAAATTTATGTGAAAAAAAGTCATAGTATAGTATGTCGATAAATTTTATTAAAAAAAGTCATAGTATAGTATGTCGATAAATTTGACTAAAAAAAGTCATAGTATAGTATGTCGATAAATTTTCATGAAAAAAAGTCATAGTATAGTATGTCGATAATTTTCATGAAAAAAAGTCATAGTATAGTATGTCGATAATTTTCATGAAAAAAAGTCATAGTATAGTATGTCGATAAATTTGACTAAAAAAAGTCATAGTATAGTGTGTCGAAAATTTTCATGAAAAAAAGGCATGGTATAGTATGTCGATAAATTTTACTAAAAAAAGTCATAGTATAGTATGTCGATAAATTTTCATGAAAAAAATTCATAGTATAGTATGTCGATAAATTTTGCTAAAAAAGTCATAGTATAGTATGTCGATAAATTTTACTAAAAAAAATCATAGTATAGTATGTCGATAAATTTTACTAAAAAAGTCATAGTATAGTATGTCGATAAATTTTACTAAAAAAAGTCATAGTATAGTATGTCGATAAATTTTCATGAAAAAAAGTCATAGTATAGTATGTCGATAAATTTAGTGAAAAAAAGTCATAGTATAGTATGTCGATAAATTTAGTGAAAAAAATTCATAGTATAGTATGTCGATAAATTTAGTGAAAAAAAGTCATAGTATAGTATGTCGATAAATTTTCATGAAAAAAATTCATAGTATAGTATGTCGATAAATTTTACTAAAAAAGTCATAGTATAGTATGTCGATAAATTTTACTAAAAAAAATCATAGTATAGTATGTCGATAAATTTTACTAAAAAAGTCATAGTATAGTATGTCGATAAATTTTACTAAAAAAAGTCACAGTATAGTATGTCGATAAATTTTCATGAAAAAAAGTCATAGTATAGTATGTCGATAAATTTTCATGAAAAAAAGTCATAGTATAGTATGTCGATAAATTTTCATGAAAAAAAGTCACAGTATAGTATGTCGATAATTTGAGTGAAAAAAAGTCATAGTATAGTATGTCGATAAATTTTACTAAAAAAAGTCATAGTATAGTGTGTCGATCAATTTAGTGAAAAAAAGTCATAGTATAGTATGTTGATAAATTTAGTGAAAAAAAGTCATAGTATAGTATGTCGATAAATTTAGTGAAAAAAAGTCATAGTATAGTATGTCGATAAATTTAGTGAAAAAAAGTCATAGTATAGTATGTCGATAAATTTAGTGTAAAGAAGTCATAGTATAGTATGTCGAAAATTTTTATGAAAAAAAGTCATAGTATAGTATGTTGATAAATTTTAGTGAAAAAAAGTCATAGTATAGTATGTCGATAAATTTTATTAAAAAAAGTCATAGTATAGTATGTTGATAAATTTTACTAAAAAAATTCATAGTATAGTATGTCGAAAATTTTTATGAAAAAAAGTCATAGTATAGTATGTCGAAAATTTTCATGAAAAAATGTCATTGTATAGTATGTCGAAAATTTTTATGAAAAAAAGTCATAGTATAGTATGTCGATAAATTTAGTGAAAAAAAGTCATAGTATAGTATGTTGAAAATTTTTATGAAAAAAAGTCATAGTATAGTATGTCGATAAATTTTATTAAAAAAAGTCATAGTATAGTATGTTGATAAATTTTACTAAAAAAAGTCATAGTATAGTATGTCGATAAATTTAGTGAAAAAAACTCATAGTATAGTATATCGATAAATTTTAGTAGAAAAGTCATAGTATAGTATGTCGATAAATTTAGTGAAAAAAAGTCAGAGTATAGTATTTCGATAAATTTTACTAAAAAAAGTCATATTATAGTGTGTTGATAAATTTTACTAAAAAAAGTCATAGCATAGTGTGTTGATAAATTTTGCTAAAAAAAGTCATAGTATAGTATGTCGATAAATTTGACTAAAAAAAGTCATAGTATAGTATGTCGATAAATTTTACTAAAAAAAGTCATAGTATAGTATGTCGATAAATTTGACTAAAAAAAGTCATAGTATAGTATGTCGATAAATTTTACTAAAAAAAGTCATAGTATAGTATGTCGATAAATTTGACTAAAAAAAGTCATAGTATAGTATGTCGATAAATTTTACTAAAAAAAGTCATAGTATAGTATGTTGATAAATTTGACTAAAAAAAGTCATAGTATAGTATGTCGATAAATTTTCATGAAAAAAAGTCATAGTATAGTATGTCGATAAATTTTACTAAAAAAAAAGTCATAGTATACTATGTCGATAAATTTTCATGAAAAAAAGTCATAGTATAGTATGTCGATAATTTTCATGAAAAAAAGTCATAGTATAGTGTGTCGAAAATTTTCATGAAAAAAAGTCATGGTATAGTATGTCGATAAATTTTACTAAAAAAAGTCATAGTATAGTATGTCGATAAATTTTCATGAAAAAAAGTCATAGTATAGTATGTCGATAAATTTTCATGAAAAAAATTCATAGTATAGTATGTCGATAAATTTTGCTAAAAAAGTCATAGTATAGTATGTCGATAAATTTTACTAAAAAAAATCATAGTATAGTATGTCGATAAATTTTACTAAAAAAGTCATAGTATAGTATGTCGATAAATTTTACCAAAAAAAGTCATAGTATAGTATGTCGATAAATTTTCATGAAAAAAAGTCATAGTATAGTATGTCGATAAATTTAGTGAAAAAAAGTCATAGTATAGTATGTCGATAAATTTAGTGAGAAAAAGTCATAGTATAGTATGTCGATAAATTTTACTAAAAAAAGTCATAGTATACTATGTCGATAAATTTTCATGAAAAAAAGTCATAGTATAGTATGTCGATAATTTTCATGAAAAAAATTCATAGTATAGTGTGTCGAAAATTTTCATGAATAAAAGTCATGGTATAGTATGTCGATAAATTTTACTAAAAAAAGTCATAGTATAGTATGTCGATAAATTTTCATGAAAAAAATTCATAGTATAGTATGTCGATAAATTTTACTAAAAAAAGTCATAGCATAGTGTGTTGATAAATTTTGCTAAAAAAAGTCATAGTATAGTATGTCGATAAATTTGACTAAAAAAAGTCATAGTATAGTATGTCGATAAATTTTACTAAAAAAAGTCATAGTATAGTATGTCGATAAATTTGACTAAAAAAAGTCATAGTATAGTATGTCGATAAATTTTACTAAAAAAAGTCATAGTATAGTATGTCGATAAATTTGACTAAAAAAAGTCATAGTATAGTATGTCGATAAATTTTACTAAAAAAAGTCATAGTATAGTATGTCGATAAATTTGACTAAAAAAAGTCATAATATAGTATGTCGATAAATTTTCATGAAAAAAAGTCATAGTATAGTATGTCGATAAATTTTACTAAAAAAAAGTCATAGTATACTATGTCGATAAATTTTCATGAAAAAAAGTCATAGTATAGTATGTCGATAATTTTTACTAAAAAAAGTCATAGTATAGTATGTCGATAAATTTTCATGAAAAAAAGTCATAGTATAGTATGTCGATAAATTTTCATGAAAAAAATTCATAGTATAGTATGTCGATAAATTTTGCTAAAAAAGTCATAGTATAGTATGTCGATAAATTTTACTAAAAAAAATCATAGTATAGTATGTCGATAAATTTTACTAAAAAAGTCATAGTATAGTATGTCGATAAATTTTACCAAAAAAAGTCATAGTATAGTATGTCGATAAATTTAGTGAAAAAAAGTCATAGTATAGTATGTCGATAAATTTAGTGAGAAAAAGTCATAGTATAGTATGTCGATAAATTTTACTAAAAAAAGTCATAGTATACTATGTCGATAAATTTTCATGAAAAAAAGTCATAGTATAGTATGTCGATAATTTTCATGAAAAAAATTCATAGTATAGTGTGTCGAAAATTTTCATGAATAAAAGTCATGGTATAGTATGTCGATAAATTTTACTAAAAAAAGTCATAGTATAGTATGTCGATAAATTTTCATGAAAAAAATTCATAGTATAGTATGTCGATAAATTTTACTAAAAAAAGTCATAGCATAGTGTGTTGATAAATTTTGCTAAAAAAAGTCATAGTATAGTATGTCGATAAATTTGACTAAAAAAAAGTCATAGTATAGTATGTCGATAAATTTTACTAAAAAAAGTCATAGTATAGTATGTCGATAAATTTGACTAAAAAAAGTCATAGTATAGTATGTCTATAAATTTTACTAAAAAAAGTCATAGTATAGTATGTTGATAAATTTGACTAAAAAAAGTCATAGTATAGTATGTCGATAAATTTTACTAAAAAAGTCATAGTATAGTATGTCGATAAATTTGACTAAAAAAAGTCATAGTATAGTATGTCGATAAATTTTCATGAAAAAAAGTCATAGTATAGTATGTCGATAAATTTTACTAAAAAAAAGTCATAGTATACTATGTCGATAAGTTTTCATGAAAAAAAGTCATAGTATAGTATGTCGATAATTTTCATGAAAAAAAGTCATAGTATAGTGTGTCGAAAATTTTCATGAAAAAAAGTCATGGTATAGTATGTCGATAAATTTTACTAAAAAAAGTCATAGTATAGTATGTCGATAAATTTTCATGAAAAAAAGTCATAGTATAGTATGTCGATAAATTTTCATGAAAAAAATTCATAGTATAGTATGTCGATAAATTTTGCTAAAAAAGTCATAGTATAGTATGTCGATAAATTTTACTAAAAAAAATCATAGTATAGTATGTCGATAAATTTTACTAAAAAAGTCATAGTATAGTATGTCGATAAATTTTACCAAAAAAAGTCATAGTATAGTATGTCGATAAATTTTCATGAAAAAAAGTCATAGTATAGTATGTCGATAAATTTAGTGAAAAAAAGTCATAGTATAGTATGTCGATAAATTTAGTGAGAAAAAGTCATAGTATAGTATGTCGATAAATTTTACTAAAAAAAGTCATAGTATACTATGTCGATAAATTTTCATGAAAAAAAGTCATAGTATAGTATGTCGATAATTTTCATGAAAAAAATTCATAGTATAGTGTGTCGAAAATTTTCATGAATAAAAGTCATGGTATAGTATGTCGATAAATTTTACTAAAAAAAGTCATAGTATAGTATGTCGATAAATTTTCATGAAAAAAATTCATAGTATAGTATGTCGATAAATTTTACTAAAAAAGTCATAGTATAGTATGTCGATAAATTTTACTAAAAAAAATCATAGTATAGTATGTCGATAAATTTTACTAAAAAAGTCATAGTATAGTATGTCGATAAATTTTACTAAAAAAAGTCATAGTATAGTATGTCGATAAATTTTCATGAAAAAAAGTCATAGTATAGTATGTCGATAAATTTTCATGAAAAAAAGTCATAGTATAGTATGTCGAAAATTTTCATGAAAAAAATTCGTAGTATAGTATGTCGATAATTTGAGTGAAAAAAGTCAGTATAGTATGTCGATAAATTTTACTAAAAAAAGTCATAGTATAGTATGTTGATAAATTTAGTGAAAAAAAGTCATAGTATAGTATGTCGATAAATTTAGTGAAAAAAAGTCATAGTATAGTATGTCGATAAATTTAGTGAAAAAAAGTCATAGTATAGTATGTCGATAAATTTAGTGGAAAAAAGTAATAGTATAGTATGTCGAAAATTTTTATGAAAAAGTCATAGTATAGTATGTCGATAAATTTTCATGAAAAAAAGTCATAGTATAGTGTGTTAATAAATTTTACTAAAAAAAGTCATGGTATAGTATGTCGAAAATTTAGTGAAAAAAAGTCATAGTATAGTATGTCCAAAATTTTAGTGAAAAAAAGTCATAGTATAGTATGTCGAAAATTTTTATGAAAAAAAGTCATAGTATAGTATGTCGATAAATTTAGTGAAAAAAAGTCATAGTATAGTATGTCGAAAATTTTTATGAAAAAAAGTCATAGTATAGTATGTCGATAAATTTTATCAAAAAAAGTCATAGTATAGTATGTCGATAAATTTTATCAAAAAAAGTCATAGTATAGTATGTCGATAAATTTTATCAAAAAAAGTCATAGTATAGTATGTCGATAAATTTTATTAAAAAAAGTCATAGTATAGTATGTCGATTATTTTAGTGAAAAACAGTCATAGTATAGTATGTCGATAAATTTTATTAAAAAAAGTCATAGTATAGTATGTTGATAAATTTTACTAAAAAAAGTTATAGTATAGTATGTCGATAAATTTAGTGAAAAAAACTCATAGTATAGTATATCGATAAATTTTAGTAGAAAAGTCATAGTATAGTATGTCGATAAATTTAGTGAAAAAAAGTCATAGCATAGTATGTCAATAAATTTTACTTTAAAAAAGTCATAGTATAGTATGTCGATAAATTTTACTAAAAAAAGTCATAGTATAGTATGTCGATAAATTTGAGTAAAAAAAGTCATCGTATAGTATGTTGATAAATTTATGTGAAAAAAAGTCATAGTATAGTATGTCGATAAATTTTACTAAAAAAAGTCATAGCATAGTATGTCGATAATTTTCATGAAAAAAAGTCATAGTATAGTGTGTTGATAAATTTATGTGAAAAAAAGTCATAGTATAGTATGTTGATAAATTTTCCTAAAAAAAGTCATAGTATAGTATGTCGATAATTTTCATGAAAAAAAGTCATAGTATAGTGTGTCGAAAATTTTCTTGAAAAAAAGTCATAGTATAGTATGTCGATAAATTTTACTAAAAAAAGTCATAGTATAGTATGTCGATAAATTTTCATGAAAAAATTTCATAGTATAGTATGTCGATAAATTTTACTAAAAAAGTCATAGTATAGTATGTCGATAAATTTTACTAAAAAAAATCATAGTATAGTATGTCGATAAATTTTACTAAAAAAGTCATAGTATAGTATGTCGATAAATTTTACTAAAAAAAGTCATAGTATAGTATGTCGATAAATTTTACTAAAAAAGTCATAGTATAGTATGTCGATAAATTTTACTAAAAAAAATCATAGTATAGTATGTCGATAAATTTTACTAAAAAAGTCATAGTATAGTATGTCGATAAATTTTACTAAAAAAAGTCATAGTATAGTATGTCGATAAATTTTACTAAAAAAAGTCATAGTATAGTATGTCGATAAATTTTCATGAAAAAAAGTCATAGTATAGTATGTCGAAAATTTTCATGAAAAAAATTCGTAGTATAGTATGTCGATAATTTGAGTGAAAAAAAGTCATAGTATAGTATGTCGATAAATTTTACTAAAAAAAGTCATAAAATAGTATGTTGGTAAATTTAGTGAAAAAAAGTCATAGTATAGTATGTCGATAAATTTAGTGAAAAAAAGTAATAGTATAGTATGTCGAAAATTTTTATGAAAAAGTCATAGTATAGTATGTCGATAAATTTTCATGAAAAAAAGTCATAGTATAGTGTGTTGATAAATTTTACTAAAAAAAGTCATAGTATAGTATGTCGAAAATTTTCATGAAAAAAAGTCATAGTATAGTATGTCGATAAATTTAGTGAAAAAAAGTCATAGTATAGTATGTCGATAAATTTAGTGAAAAAAAGTCATAGTATAGTATGTCGAAAATTTTTATGAAAAAAAGTCATAGTATAGTATGTCGATAAATTTTACTTTAAAAAAAGTCAGTATAGTGTGTTGATAAATTTTACTAAAAAAAGTCATAGTATAGTATGTCGATAAATTTAGTGAAAAAAAGTCATAGTATAGTATGTCGATAAATTTTACTAAAAAAGTCATAGTATAGTATGTCGATAAATTTTACTAAAAAAAGTCATAGTATAGTATGTCGATAAATTTAGTGAAAAAAAGTCATAGTATAGTATGTCGATAAATTTTACTAAAAAAGTCATAGTATAGTATGTCGATAAATTTTACTAAAAAAGTCATAGTATAGTATGTCGATAAATTTTTTTTAAAAAAGTCATAGTATAGTATGTCGATAAATTTAGTGAAAAAAAGTCATAGTATAGTATGTCAATAAACTTTACTTTAAAAAAGTCATAGTATAGTATGTCGATAAATTTTTTCTAAAAAAAGTCATAGTATAGTATGTCGATAAATTTTCATGAAAAAAAGTCACAGTATAGTATGTCGATAAATTTTCATGAAAAAAAGTCATAGTATAGTATGTCGATAAATTTTACTAAAAAAAGTCATAGTATAGTGTCGATAATTTTCATGAAAAAAAGTCATAGTATAGTATGTCGAAATTTTTTATGAAAAAAAGTCATAGTATAGTATGTCGATAATTTTAGTGAAAAAAAGTCATAGTATAGTATGTCGATAAATTTTCATGAAAAAAAGTCATAGTATAGTATGTCGATAATTTTAGTAGAAAAGTCAAAGTATAGTATATCGATAAATTTTAGTAGAAAAGTCATAGTGTAGTATTTCGAAAATGTTCATGAAAAAAAGTCATAGTATAGTATGTCAATAAATTTTACTAAAAAAAGTCATAGTACAGTATGTCGATAAATTTTACTAAAAAAAGTCATAGTATAGTATGTCGATAAATTTTCATGAAAAAAAGTCATAGTATAGCATGTCGATAAATTTAGTGAAAAAAGTCATAGTATAGTATGTCAATAAATTGTACTTTAAAAAATTCATAGTATAGTATGTCGATAAATTTAGTGAAAAAAAGTCATAGTATAGTATGTCGAAAATTTTCATGAAAAAATGTCATAGTATAGTATGTCAATAAATTGTACTTTAAAAAATTCATAGTATAGTATGTCGATAAATTTTACTAAAAAAAGTCATAGTATAGTATGTCGATAAATTTAGTGAAAAAAAGTCATAGTATAGTATGTCGATAAATTTTCATGAAAAAAAGTCATAGTATAGTATGTCGATAAATTTTACTAAAAAAAGTCATAGTATAGTATGTCGATAAATTTTACTAAAAAAAGTCATAGTATAGTATGTCGATAAATTTTCATGAAAAAAAAAGTCATAGTATAGTATGTCGATAAATTTTACTAAAAAAAGTCATAGTATAGTATGTCGATAAATTTAGTGAAAAAAAGTCATAGTATAGTATGTCGATAAATTTTCATGAAAAAAAGTCATAGTATAGTATGTCGATAAATTTGACTAAAAAAAGTCATAGTAAAGTGTGTCGATAAATTTGACTAAAAAAAGTCATAGTATAGTATGTCGATAAATTTTATTAAAAAATGTCATAGTATAGTATGTTGATAAATTTTACTAAAAAAAGTTATAGTATAGTATGTCGATAAATTTTCATGAAAAAAGTCATAGTATAGTATGTCGATAAATTTTATTAAAAAAAGTCATAGTATAGTATGTCGATAAATTTTACTAAAAAAAGTCATAGTATAGTATGTCGATAAATTTTACTTTAAAAAAAGTCACTATAGTGTGTCGATAAATTTTACTAAAAAAAGTCATAGTATAGTATGTCGATAAATTTTACTAAAAAAAGTCATAGTATAGTATGTCGATAAATTTAGTGGAAAAAAGTCGTAGTATAGTATTTCGAAAATGTTCATGAAAAAATGTCATAGAATATTATGTCGATAAATTTAGTGAAAAAAACTCATAGTATAGTATATCGATAAATTTCACTAAAAAAGTCATAGTATAGTATGTCGATAAATTTAGTGAAAAAAAGTCATAGTATAGTATGCCGACAAATTAAGTGAAAAAAAGTCATAGTATAGTATGTCGATAAATTATACTAAAAAAAGTAATAGTATAGTGTGTCAATAAATTTTACTAAAAAAAGTCACAGTATAGTATGTCGATAAATTTAGTGGGAAAAAGTCATAGTATAGTATGTCGATAAATTTTACTAAAAAAAGTCATAGTATAGTATGTCGATAAATTTTACTAAAAAAAGTCACAGTACAGTATGTCGATAAATTTTATTAAAAAAAGTCATAGTAAAGTGTGTCGATAAATTTTACTAAAAAAAGTCATAGTAAAGTGTGTCGATAAATTTTACTAAAAAAAGTCATAGTATAGTATGTCGATAAATTTTATTAAAAAAAGTCAGTATAGTGTGTTGATAAATTTTACTAAAAAAAGTCATAGTATAGTATGTCGATAAATTTTACTAAAAAAAGTCATAGTATAGTGTGTTGATAAATTTTACTAAAAAAAGTCATAGTATAGTATGTCGATAAATTTTATTAAAAAAAGTCATAGTATAGTATGTCGATAAATTTTATTAAAAAATGTCATAGTATAGTATGTTGATAAATTTTACTAAAAAAAGTCATAGTATAGTATGTCGATAAATTTAGTGGAAAAAAAGTCATAGTATAGTATGTTGATAAATTTTACTAAAAAAAGTCATAGTATAGTATGTCGATAAATTTAGTGGAAAAAAAGTCATAGTACAGTATGTCGATAAATTTAGTGGAAAAAAAAGTCATAGTATAGTATGTCGATAAATTTTACTAAAAAAAGTCATAGTATAGTATGTCGATAAATATTACTAAAAAAAGTCATAGTATAGTATGTCGATAAATTTTACTAAAAAAAGTCGTAGTATAGTATGTCGATAAATTTTACTAAAAAAAGTCATAGTATAGTATGTCGAAAATTTTTATGAAAAAAAGTCATAGTATAGTATGTCGATAATTTTAGTGAAAAAAAGTCATAGTATAGTATGTCGATAAATTTTACTTTAAAAAAAGTCAGTATAGTGTGTCGATAAATTTTACTAAAAAAAGTCATAGTATAGTATGTCGAAAATTTTTATGAAAAAAAGTCATAGTATAGTATGTCGATAATTTTAGTGAAAAAAAGTCATAGTATAGTATGTCGATAAATTTTACTAAAAAAAGTCAGAGTATAGTATGTCGATAAATTTAGTGAAAAAAAGTCATAGTACAGTATGTCGATAAATTTAACTAAAAAAGTCATAGTATAGTATGTCGAAAATTTTACTTTAAAAAAAGTCAGTATAGTGTGTCGATAAATTTTACTAAAAAAAGTCATAGTATAGTATGTCGATAAATTTTACTAAAAAAGTCATAGTATAGTATGTCGATAAATTTTACTTTAAAAAAGTCATAGTATAGTATGTCGATAAATTTTACTTTAAAAAAGTCATAGTATAGTATGTCGATAAATTTTCATGAAAAAAAGTCATAGTATAGTATGTCGAAAATTTTTATGAAAAAAAGTCATAGTATAGTATGTCGATAAATTTTACTTTAAAAAAAGTCATAGTATAGTATGTCGATAAATTTTACTAAAAAAAGTCATAGTATAGTATGTCGATAAATTTTACTAAAAAAGTCATAGTATAGTATGTCGATAAATTTTACTAAAAAAAGTCATAGTATAGTATGTCGATAAAGTAAGTGAAAAAAAGTCATAGTATAGTATGTCGATAAATTTTACTTTAAAAAAGTCATAGTATAGTATGTCGATAAATTTTACTAAAAAAAGTCATAGTATAGTATGTCGATAAATTTAGTGAAAAAAACTCATAGTACAGTATGTCGATAAATTTTACTAAAAAAAGTCATAGTATAGTATGTCGATAAATTTAGTGAAAAAAAGTCATAGTATAGTATGTCGATAAATTTTACTAAAAAAAATCATAGTATAGTATGTCGATAAATTTAGTGAAAAAAAGTCATAGTATAGTATGTCGACAAATTTTCATGAAAAAAAGTCATAGTATAGTATGTCGATAAATTTAGTGAAAAAAAGTCATAGTATAGTATGCCGACAAATTAAGTGAAAAAAAGTCATAGTATAGTATGTCGATAAATTATACTAAAAAAAGTAATAGTATAGTGTGTCAATAAATTTTACTAAAAAAAGTCACAGTATAGTATGTCGATAAATTTAGTGGGAAAAAGTCATAGTATAGTATGTCGATAAATTTTACTAAAAAAAGTCATAGTATAGTATGTCGATAAATTTTATTAAAAAAAGTCATAGTATAGTATGTCGATAAATTTTACTAAAAAAAGTCACAGTACAGTATGTCGATAAATTTTACTAAAAAAAGTCATAGTAAAGTGTGTCGATAAATTTTACTAAAAAAAGTCATAGTAAAGTATGTCGATAAATTTTACTAAAAAAAGTCACAGTACAGTATGTCGATAAATTTTACTAAAAAAAGTCATAGTAAAGTGTGTCGATAAATTTTACTAAAAAAAGTCATAGTAAAGTGTGTCGATAAATTTTACTAAAAAAAGTCATAGTATAGTATGTCGATAAATTTTATTAAAAAAAGTCAGTATAGTGTGTTGATAAATTTTACTAAAAAAAGTCATAGTATAGTATGTCGATAAATTTTACTAAAAAAAGTCATAGTATAGTGTGTTGATAAATTTTACTAAAAAAAGTCATAGTATAGTATGTCGATAATTTTAGTGAAAAAAAGTCATAGTATAGTATGTTGATAAATTTTACTAAAAAAAAGTCCTAGTATAGTATGTCGATAAATTTAGTGGAAAAAAAGTCATAGTATAGTATGTCGATAAATTTTACTAAAAAAAGTCATAGTATAGTATGTCGATAAATATTACTAAAAAAAGTCATAGTATAGTATGTTGATAAATTTTACTAAAAAAAGTCGTAGTATAGTATGTCGATAAATTTTACTAAAAAAAGTCATAGTATAGTATGTTGATAAATTTTAGTGAAAAAAAGTCATAGTATAGTATGTCGATAATTTTAGTGAAAAAAAGTCATAGTATAGTATGTCGATAAATATTACTAAAAAAAGTCATAGTATAGTATGTCGATAATTTTAGTGAAAAAAAGTCATAGTATAGTATGTCGATAAATTTTCATGAAAAAAAGTCATAGTATAGTATGTCGATAATTTTAGTGACAAAAAGTCATAGTATAGTATGTCGATAAATTTTACTAAAAAAAGTCAGAGTATAGTATGTCGATAAATTTAGTGGAAAAAAGTCGTAGTATAGCATTTCGAAAATGTTCATGAAAAAATGTCATAGAATATTATGTCGATAAATTTAGTGAAAAAAAGTCAGTACAGTATGTCGATAAATTTAACTAAAAAAGTCTAGTATAGTATGTCGATAAATTTTCATGAAAAAAAGTCATAGTATAGTATGTCGATATATTTTACTTTAAAAAAGTCATAGTATAGTATGTCGATAAATTTTCATGAAAAAAAGTCATAGTATAGTATGTCGATATATTTTACTTTAAAAAAGTCATAGTATAGTATGTCGATAAATTTTACTTTAAAAAAAGTCATAGTATAGTATGTCGATAAATTTTACTAAAAAAGTCATAGTATAGTATGTCGATAAATTTAGTGAAAAAAAGTCATAGTATAGTATGTCGATAAATATTACTAAAAAAGTCATAGTATAGTATGTCGATAAATTTTACTTTAAAAAAGTCATAGTATAGTATGTCAATAAATTTTACTTTAAAAAAGTCATAGTATAGTATGTCGATAAATTTTATTTAAAAAAGTCATAGTATAGTATGTCGATAAATTTTAATAAAAAAGTCATAGTATAGTATGTCGATAAATTTTACTAAAAAAAGTCAAAGTATAGTATGTCGAAAATATTCATGAAAAAAAGTCATAGTATAGTATGTCGATAAATTTTAATAAAAAAGTCATAGTATAGTACGTCGATAAATTTAGTGAAAAAAAGTCATAGTACAGTATGTCCATAAATTTTACTAAAAAAAGTCATAGTACAGTATATCGATAAATTTTACTAAAAAAAGTCATAGTACAGTATGTCGGTAAATTTCACAAAAAAAAGTCATAGTACAGTATGTCGATAAATTTAACTAAAAAAAGTCATATTATAGTATGTCGAAAATTTTCATGAAAAAAAGTCATAGTATAGTATGTCGATAAATTTTACTAAAAAAAGTCATAGTATAGTATGTCGATAAATTTAACTAAAAAAAAGTCATATTATAGTATGTCGAAAATTTTCATGAAAAAAAGTCATAGTATAGTATGTCGATAAATTTTACTAAAAAAAGTCATAGTATAGTATGTCGATAAATTTTCATAAAAAAAGTCATAGTATAGTATGTCGATAAATTTTACTAAAAAAAGTCATAGTATAGTATGTCGATAAATTTTACTAAAAAAAGTCATAGTAAAGTATGTCGATAAATTTTATTAAAAGTCAGTATAGTATGTCGATAAATTTTACTAAAAAAAGTCATAGTATAGTATGTCGAAAATTTTCATAAAAAAAGTCATAGTATAGTATGTCGATAAATTTTATTAAAAAAAAGTCGTAGTATAGTATGTCGATAAATTTTACTAAAAAAAGTCATAGTATAGTATGTCGATAAATTTAGTGGAAAAAAGTCGTAGTATAGTATGTCGAAATTTTTTCATGAAAAAAAGTCATAGTATAGTTTGTCGATAAATTTTACTTTAAAAAAGTCATAGTATAGTATTTTGATAAATTTTATTAAAAAAGTCATAGTACAGTATGTCGATAAATTTTACTAAAAAAAGTCGTAGTATAGTATGTCGAAAATTTTCATGAAAAAAAGTCAGTATAGTGTGTCGATAAATTTTACTAAAAAAAGTCATAGTATAGTATGTCAATAAATTTTACTAAAAAAAGTCAGTATAGTGTGTCGATAAATTTTATTAAAAAAAGTCATAGTATAGTATGTCGAAAATTTTCATGAAAAAAAGTCAGTATAGTGTGTCGATAAATTTTACTAAAAAAAGTCATAGTATAGTATGTCAATAAATTTTACTAAAAAAAGTCAGTATAGTGTGTCGATAAATTTTACTAAAAAAAGTCATAGTATAGTATGTCGATAAATTTTACTAAAAAAAGTCATAGTATAGTATGTCGATAAATTTTACTAAAAAAAGTCGTAGTATAGTATTTCGAAAATGTTCATGAAAAAAAGTCATAGTATAGTGTGTCGAACATTTTACTCTAAAAAAAGTCATAGTATAGTATGTTGATAAATTTTACTTTAAAAAAGTCATAGCATAGTGTTGATAAATTTCGTGACCTCCATTAAAATGAAAGATCTCTGGGTTTGAAAAATGTTGGAAACATTTTAATGCAGGACACAAGTGAACACATAACATAGTTCTAGTTGTGTTTAGACAGTTTTATGAGGAAAACTTAAAGATTATATCAGTTAAATTTCATTGGAAAAGCACCTTATCAACAAATAACTCCAACTTCGTCAGTCATTCTCCAGTCCTTCAAAATAAAATGAAACCTATTTAAGCTTCACAAACATGAAGAAAGTCCTTACATTATAAAGTAGCAGCTTTGGTGTTCATTTTCTTCCAGCTGATTTAACAGAAATAAGTCATTCCACGTTTCCGGGACAGGTTATCAAGAGTGTGACGGCGGCCTCGAGCAAATCGCTGAAGCTTCAACTCTGAAATTACATTTTTTTTGGCTAAAAACTCTAAAAAGTTTCAACAAAGTAATTAACACATCAGAATAATACATGAACCAAGATGTCTGTGTTCATTCACTTTGTAATGAGGTTCTGTTGTTCAGCTCATCCACGGATCTTTTCCCGTCACCTCCTGCAAAACCAGCAGTGTTTCAGTTCCAGTCAGCAGCATAAATCCAGCACACAGGAGAAATCACACCTTAAAATCATTCATTAAAATCACCTGGTACTTCTTGTAGTGTGCTAGGCTGCTGCAGTGCTGCAGTTTAGCTTCATCTTCATCAGCGTAGATCACCTGACACAAGTTACAGAAATAACCAACAACCGGACGAACGAACTCAGGTCCTGTGAGAAGAAAAACACCCGTCAACTCGGAGTATAGGATGTTTAATTAGTCCAAAAAAAACTCAGTATATATAGTACGCCGCTAAATTATACTAAATTAAGTCATAATATAGTATGTCGCTAGATTATACTAAATAAAGTCATAATATAGTATGTCGCTAGATTATACTAAATAAAGTCATAATATAGTATGTCGCTAGATTATAGTATAGTATGTTGATAAATTTAGTGAAAAAAAAGTCATAGTATAGTATGTCGATAAATTTTGTTAAAAAAAGTCATAGTAAAGTATGTCGATAAATTTTATTTAAAAAAGTCATAGTATAGTATGTCGATAGATTTAGTGTAAAAAAAAAAAGTCATAGTATAGTATGTCGATAGATTTTGTTAAAAAAAGTCATAGTATAGTATGTTGACAAATTTTACTAAAAAAGTCATAGTATAGTATGTCGATACATTTAGTGAAAAAAAGTTATAGTATAGTATGTTGATAAATTTTACTAAAAAAGTCATAGTATAGTATGTCGATAGATTTTGTTAAAAAAAACTCATAGTATAGTATGTCGATAAATTTAGTGAAAAAAAAGTGATAGTATAGTATGTCGATAGATTTTGTTAAAAAAAAGTCATAGTATAGTATGTCGATAGATTTTGATAAAAAAAAGTCATAGTATAGTATGTCGACAAATTTTGTTAAAAAAAGTGATAGTATAGTGTGTCGACAAATTTTGTTAAAAAAAGTGATAGTATAGTGTGTCGATAAATTTAGTGAAAAAAAAGTCATAGTATAGTATGTCGATAAATTTAGTGAAAAAAAAGTCATAGTATAGTATGTCGATAGATTTTGTTAAAAAAAGTCATAGTATAGTATGTCGATAAATTTTGTTAAAAAAAAGTCATAGTATAGCGTGTCGATAAATTTTGTTAAAAAAAAGTCATAGTATAGCATGTCGATAAATTTTGTTAAAAAAAAGTCATAGTATAGCATGTCGATAGATTTTGTTAAAAAAAAGTCATAGTATAGTATGTCGATAGATTTTGTTAAAAAAAGTCATAGTATAGTGTGTCGACAAATTTTGTTAAAAAAAGTGATAGTATAGTGTGTCGACAAATTTTGTTAAAAAAAGTGATAGTATAGTGTGTCGATAAATTTAGTGAAAAAAAAGTCATAGTATAGTGTGTCGATAGATTTTGTTAAAAAAAAAGTCATAGTATAGTATGTCGATAGATTTTGTTAAAAAAAAGTCATAGTATAGTATGTCGATAGATTTTGTTAAAAAAAGTCATAGTGTAGTATGTCAATAAATTTTACTAAAAAAGTCATAGTATAGTGTGTCGATAAATTTAGTGTAAAAAAAAGTCATAGTATAGTGTGTCGATAAATTTAGTGTAAAAAAAAGTCATAGTATAGTATGTCGATAGATTTTGTTAAAAAAAGTCATAGTATAGTATGTCGATAGATTTTGTTAAAAAAAGTCATAGTATAGTATGTAGATAGATTTTGTTAAAAAAAGTCATAGTATAGTGTGTCGATAGATTTTGTTAAAAAAAAGTCATAGTATAGTATGTCGATAAATTTTGTTAAAAAAAGTCATAGTATAGCGTGTCGATAAATTTTGTTAAAAAAAGTCATAGTATAGCGTGTCGATAAATTTAATGAAAAAAAGTCAGTATAGTATGTCGATAGAGTTTGTTAAAAAAAAGTCATAGTATAGTATGTCGATAAATTTTACGAAAAAAAGTCATAGTATAGTATGTTGATAATTTTACTAAAAAAAGTCATAGTATAGTGTGTTGATAAATTTTACTAAAAAAAGTCATAGTATAGTATGTCGATAAATTTAGTGAAAAAAAGTCATAGTACAGTATGTCGATAAATTTAGTGAAAAAAAAGTCATAGTATAGTGTGTCGATAGATTTTGTTAAAAAAAAGTCATAGTATAGTATGTCGATAAATTTTGTTAAAAAAAAGTCATAGTATAGCGTGTCGATAAATTTTGTTAAAAAAGTCATAGTATAGTATGTCGATAAATTTAGTGAAAAAAAAGTCATAGTATAGTATGTCGATAGATTTTGTTAAAAAAAGTCATAGTATAGTATGTCGATAAATTTAGTGAAAAAAAAGTCAGTATAGTATGTCGATAAATTTTGTTAAAAAAAAGTCATAGTATAGTATGTCGATAGATTTTGTTAAAAAAAGTCATAGTATAGTATGTCGATAAATTTAGTGAAAAAAAAGTCAGTATAGTATGTCGATAGATTTAGTGAAAAAAAAAGTCATAGTATAGTATGTCGATAGATTTTGTTAAAAAAAGTCATAGTATAGTATGTTGATAAATTTTACTAAAAAAGTCATAGTATAGTATGTCGATAAATTTAGTGAAAAAAAAGTCATAGTATAGTATGTCGAAACATTTAGTGAAAAAAAGTTATAGTAGTGGTATGGTATAGTATGTCGATAGATTTTGTTTAAAAAAGTCATAGTATAGTATGTCGATAGATTTTGTTTAAAAAAATCATAGTATAGTATGTCGATAGATTTTGTTAAAAAAAAGTCATAGTATAGTATGTCGATAGATTTTGTTAAAAAAAGTCATAGTATAGTATGTCGATAAATTTTACGAAAAAAAGTCATAGTATTGTGTGTTGATAAATTTTACTAAAAAAAGTCATAGTATAGTATGTCGATAAATTTAGTGAAAAAAAGTCATAGTATAGTATGTCGATAAATTTTGTTTAAAAAAGTCATAGTATAGCGTGTCGATAAATTTTGTTAAAAAAGTCATAGTATAGTATGTCGATAAATTTAGTGAAAAAAAAGTCATAGTATAGTATGTCGATAGATTTTGTTAAAAAAAGTCATAGTATAGTATGTCGATAGATTTTGTTTAAAAAAGTCACAGTATAGTATGTCGATAAATTTAGTGAAAAAAAAAGTCAGTATAGTATGTCGATAGATTTAGTGAAAAAAGTCATAGTATAGTATGTCGATAGATTTTGTTAAAAAAAGTCATAGTATAGTATGTCGATACATTTAGTGAAAAAAAGTTATAGTATAGTATGTTGATAAATTTTACTAAAAAAGTCATAGTATAGTATGTCGATAAATTTAGTGAAAAAAAAGTCATAGTATAGTATGTCGAAACATTTGGTGAAAAAAAGTTATAGTATAGTATGTTGATAAATTTTACTAAAAAAGTCATAGTATAGTATGTCGATACATTTGGTGAAAAAAGTTATAGTATAGTATGTCGATACATTTAGTGAAAAAAAGTCATAGTATAGTGTGTCGATAAATTTTGTTAAAAAAAAGTCATAGTATAGTATGTCGATAAATTTAGTGAAAAAAAAGTCAGTATAGTATGTCGATAGATTTTGTTAAAAAAAAAGTCATAGTATAGTATGTCGATAGATTTTGTTAAAAAAAGTCATAGTATAGTATGTCGATAAATTTAGTGAAAAAAAAGTCAGTATAGTATGTCGATAGATTTAGTGAAAAAAAAGTCATAGTATAGTATGTCGATAGATTTTGTTAAAAAAAGTCATAGTATAGTATGTCGATAAATTTTGTTAAAAAAAGATTTTGTATAGTAGTAGTATAGAAAAAAAAGTCATAGTATAGTATGTCGATAGATTTTGTTAAAAAAAGTCATGGTATAGTATGTCGATAGATTTTGTGCAAAAAAAGTCATGGTATAGTATGTCGATAGATTTTGTTAAAAAAAGTCATAGTATAGTATGTCGATAGATTTTGTGAAAAAAAGTCATAGTATAGTATGTCGATAGATTTTGTTAAAAAAAAGTCATAGTATAGTATGTCGATAGATTTTGTTAAAAAAGTCATAGTATAGTGTGTCGATAGATTTTGTTAAAAAAGTCATAGTATAGTGTGTCGCTAGATTATACTAAATGAAGTCATAGTATAGTATGTCGCTAGATTATACTAAATAAAGTCATAGTATAGTATGTCGATAGATTTTGTTAAAAAAAAGTCATAGTACAGTATGTCGATAGATTTTGTTAAAAAAAGTCAGTATAGTATGTCGATAAATTTTGTTAAAAAAAAGTCATAGTATAGCGTGTCGATAAATTTTGTTAAAAAAAAGTCATAGTATAGTATGTCGATAGATTTTGTTAAAAAAAGTCATAGTATAGTATGTCGATAAATTTAGTGAAAAAAAAGTCCTAGTATAGTATGTCGATAAATTTAGTGAAAAAAAAGTCAGTATAGTATGTCGATAGATTTTGTTAAAAAAAAGTCATAGTATAGTATGTCGATAGATTTTGTTAAAAAAAAGTCATAGTATAGTATGTCGATAAATTTAGTGAAAAAAAGTCATAGTATAGTATGTCGATAGATTTTGTTAAAAAAAGTCATAGTATGTCGATAGATTTAGTGGAAAAAAAAGTCATAGTATAGTATGTCGATAGATTTTGTTAAAAAAAGTCATAGTATAGTATGTCGATAAATTTTGTTAAAAAAAGATTTTGTATAGTAGTAGTATAGAAAAAAAAGTCATAGTATAGTATGTCGATAGATTTTGTTAAAAAAAGTCATGGTATAGTATGTCGATAGATTTTGTGCAAAAAAAGTCATGGTATAGTATGTCGATAGATTTTGTTAAAAAAAGTCATAGTATAGTATGTCGATAGATTTTGTGAAAAAAAGTCATAGTATAGTATGTCGATAGATTTTGTTAAAAAAAAGTCATAGTATAGTATGTCGATAGATTTTGTTAAAAAAGTCATAGTATAGTGTGTCGATAGATTTTGTTAAAAAAGTCATAGTATAGTGTGTCGCTAGATTATACTAAATGAAGTCATAGTATAGTATGTCGCTAGATTATACTAAATAAAGTCATAGTATAGTATGTCGATAGATTTTGTTAAAAAAAAGTCATAGTACAGTATGTCGATAGATTTTGTTAAAAAAAGTCAGTATAGTATGTCGATAAATTTTGTTAAAAAAAAGTCATAGTATAGCGTGTCGATAAATTTTGTTAAAAAAAAGTCATAGTATAGTATGTCGATAGATTTTGTTAAAAAAAGTCATAGTATAGTATGTCGATAAATTTAGTGAAAAAAAAAGTCCTAGTATAGTATGTCGATAAATTTAGTGAAAAAAAAGTCAGTATAGTATGTCGATAGATTTTGTTAAAAAAAAGTCATAGTATAGTATGTCGATAGATTTTGTTAAAAAAAGTCATAGTATAGTATGTCGATAAATTTAGTGAAAAAAAGTCATAGTATAGTATGTCGATAGATTTTGTTAAAAAAAGTCATAGTATGTCGATAGATTTAGTGGAAAAAAAAGTCATAGTATAGTATGTCGATAGATTTTGTTAAAAGTCATAGTATAGTATGTCGATACATTTAGTGAAAAAAAGTTATAGTATAGTATGTTGATAAATTTTACTAAAAAAGCCATAGTATAGTATGTCGATAAATTTAGTGAAAAAAAAGTCATAGTACAGTATGTCGAAACATTTAGTGAAAAAAAGTTATAGTATAGTATGTTGATAAATTTTACTAAAAAAGTCATAGTATAGTATGTCGATAAATTTAATGAAAAAAAAGTCATAGTATAGTATGTCGATACATTTAGTGAAAAAAAGTCATAGTATAGTATGTCGATAGATTTTGTTAAAAAAAGTCAGTATAGTATGACGATAAATTTTGTTTAAAAAAGTCATAGTATAGCGTGTCGATAAATTTTGTTTAAAAAAGTCATAGTATAGCGTGTCGATAAATTTTGTTAAAAAAAAGTCAGTATAGTGTGTCGATAAATTTAATGAAAAAAAAGTCATAGTATAGTATGTCGATACATTAAGTGAAAAAAAGTTATAGTATAGTATGTTGATAAATTTTACTAAAAAAGTCATAGTATAGTATGTCGATACATTTAGTGAAAAAAAGTTATAGTTTAGTATGTTGATAAATTTTACTAAAAAAGTCATGGTATAGTATGTTGATAAATTTAGTGAAAAAAAAAGTCATAGTATAGTATGTCGATAAATTTAGTGAAAAAAAGTCATAGTATAGTATGTCGATAGATTTTGTTAAAAAAAAGTCATAGTATAGTATGTCGATAAATTTTGTTAAAAAAAAGTCATAGTATAGTATGTCGATAGATTTTGTTAAAAAAAAGTCATAGTATAGTATGTCGATAAATTTTGTTAAAAAAAAGTCATAGTATAGTATGTCGATAGATTTTGTTAAAAAAAAGTCAGTATAGTATGTCGATAGATTTAGTGAAAAAAAAAGTCATAGTATAGTATGTCGATAGATTTTGTTAAAAAAAGTCATAGTATAGTATGTCGATACATTTAGTGAAAAAAAGTTATAGTATAGTATGTTGATAAATTTTACTAAAAAAGTCATAGTATAGTATGTCGATAAATTTAGTGAAAAAAAAGTCATAGTATAGTATGTCGAAACATTTAGTGAAAAAAAGTTATAGTAGTGGTATGGTATAGTATGTCGATAGATTTTGTTTAAAAAAGTCATAGTATAGTATGTCGATAGATTTTGTTTAAATAAATCATAGGATAGTATGCCGATAAATTTTACGAAAAAAAGTCATAGTATTGTGTGTTGATAAATTTTACTAAAAAAAGTCATAGTATAGTATGTCGATAAATTTAGTGAAAAAAAGTCATAGTATAGTATGTCGATAAATTTTGTTAAAAAAGATTTTGTATAGTAGTAGTATAGAAAAAAAAGTCATAGTATAGTATGTCGATAGATTTTGTTAAAAAAAGTCATGGTATAGTATGTCGATAGATTTTGTGCAAAAAAAGTCATGGTATAGTATGTCGATAGATTTTGTTTAAAAAAGTCATAGTATAGTATGTCGATAGATTTTGTTTAAAAAAGTCATAGTATAGTATGTCGATAGATTTTGTTAAAAAAAAAGTCATAGTATAGTATGTCGATAGATTTTGTTAAAAAAGTCATAGTATAGTGTGTCGATAGATTTTGTTAAAAAAGTCATAGTATAGTGTGTCGCTAGATTATACTAAATAAAGTCATAGTATAGTATGTCGCTAGATTATACTAAATAAAGTCATAGTATAGTATGTCGATAGATTTTGTTAAAAAAAAGTCATAGTACAGTATGTCGATAGATTTTGTTAAAAAAAGTCAGTATAGTATGTCGATAAATTTTGTTTAAAAAAGTCATAGTATAGCATGTCGATAAATTTTGTTAAAAAAAAGTCATAGTATAGCGTGTCGATAAATTTTGTTAAAAAAAAGTCATAGTATAGTATGTCGATAGATTTTGTTAAAAAAAGTCATAGTATAGTATGTCGATAAATTTAGTGAAAAAAAAGTCATAGTATAGTATGTCGATAAATTTAGTGAAAAAAAAGTCAGTATAGTATGTCGATAGATTTTGTTAAAAAAAAGTCATAGTATAGTATGTCGATAGATTTTGTTAAAAAAAGTCATAGTATAGTATGTCGATAAATTTAGTGAAAAAAAGTCATAGTATAGTATGTCGATAGATTTTGTTAAAAAAAGTCATAGTATGTCGATAGATTTAGTGGAAAAAAAAGTCATAGTATAGTATGTCGATAGATTTTGTTAAAAGTCATAGTATAGTATGTCGATACATTTAGTGAAAAAAAGTTAATAGTATGTTGATAAATTTTACTAAAAAAAGTCATAGTATAGTATGTCGATAAATTTAGTGAAAAAAAAGTCATAGTATAGTATGTCGAAACATTTAGTGAAAAAAAGTTATAGTATAGTATGTCGATAGATTTTGTTAAAAAAAGTCATAGTATAGTATGTCGATAAATTTAATGAAAAAAAAGTCATAGTATAGCGTGTCGATAAATTTTGTTTAAAAAAGTCATAGTATAGCGTGTCGATAAATTTTGTTTAAAAAAGTCATAGTATAGCGTGTCGATAAATTTTGTTAAAAAAAGTCAGTATAGTGTGTCGATAAATTTAATGAAAAAAAAAGTCATAGTATAGTATGTCGATACATTAAGTGAAAAAAAGTTATAGTATAGTATGTTGATAAATTTTACTAAAAAAGTCATAGTATAGTATGTCGATACATTTAGTGAAAAAAAGTTATAGTTTAGTATGTTGATAAATTTTACTAAAAAAGTCATGGTATAGTATGTTGATAAATTTAGTGAAAAAAAAAGTCATAGTATAGTATGTCGATAGATTTTGTTAAAAAAAAGTCATAGTATAGTATGTCGATAGATTTTGTTAAAAAAAGTCATAGTAAAGTATGTCGCTAGATTATACTAAATAAAGTCATAGTATAGTATGTTGATAAATTTTGTTAAAAAAAAAAGTCATAATATAGTGTGTCGATAAATTTTGTTAAAAAAAGTCATAGTAAAGTATGTCGATAAATTTTATTTAAAAAAGTCTGTATGTTGGAAAAACCTCACACTGTTGTATCTCAAAAAATCGTAAAAAAAAATGTCTTAAAATTATATTAAGTTTCTAAAAAAGTGGCAGTACAGTAAGTCAAATAAAGGTTTCCATTCAGAGAGTGTTAGTCAGTATTACATTTGGATGTACTTACCAACAGGTTTGATGCATCTCTGCAGCTCCACAGGGCCCCCTACTGGTCCAGTCTTTTGCTGCACAGAGTCCTGCAGCCGCTCATCATCATCATCATCATCATCATCAAGAGCAGCAGCAGCAGCATCATCATCATCATCAGCTTTCTGCAAACACATTCCATGTCAGCAGACTCAGTGTTTCTGCTGTCTCCATACCTCCCCTCCATACCTCCCCTCAGTGCCTCCCCTCAGTGCCTCCCCTCCATACCTCCCCTCAGTGCCTCCCCTCCATACGTCCCCTCAGTGCCTCCCCTCCGTACCTCCCCTCCATACCTCCCCTCAGTGCCTCCCCTCAGTGCCTCCCCTCCATACGTCCCCTCAGTGCCTCCCCTCCATACCTCCCCTCAGTACCTCCCCTCAGTGCCTCCCCTCAGTACCTCCCCTCCATACCTCCCCTCAGTACCTCCCCTCAGTGCCTCCCCTCAGTACCTCCCCTCCATACCTCCCCTCAGTACCTCCCCTCCATACCTCCCCTCAGTACCTCCCCTCAGTGCCTCCCCTCAGTACCTCCCCTCCATACCTCCCCTCAGTGCCTCCCCTCCATACCTCCCCTCCATACCTCCCCTCCATACCTCCCCTCAGTACCTCCCCTCAGTACCTCCCCTCAGTACCTCCCCTCAGTGCCTCCCCTCAGTGCCTCCCCTCAGTACCTCCCCTCCATACCTCCCCTCCATACCTCCCCTCAGTGCCTCCCCTCAGTACCTCCCCTCAGTACCTCCCCTCCATACCTCCCCTCAGTGCCTCCCCTCCGTACCTCCCCTCCGTGCCTCCCCTCCGTACCTCCCCTCCGTACCTCCCCTCAGTACCTCCCCCCATACCTCCCCTCAGTGCCTCCCCTCCGTACCTCCCCTCAGTGCCTCCCCTCCGTACCTCCCCTCCGTTCCTCCCCTCAGTGCCTCCCCTCCATACCTCCGCTCAGTGCCTCCCCTCCATACCTCCCCTCCATACCTCCCCTCAGTGCCTCCCCTCCATACCTCCCCTCAGTGCCTCCCCTCCATACCTCCCCTCAGTGCCTCCCCTCCATACCTCCCCTCCATACCTCCCCTCAGTGCCTCCCCTCCATACCTCCCCTCAGTGCCTCCCCTCCGTACCTCCCCTCAGTGCCTCCCCTCCGTACCTCCCCTCAGTGCCTCCCCTCCATACCTCCCCTCAGTGCCTCCCCTCCATACCTCCCCTCCATACCTCCCCTCAGTGCCTCCCCTCCGTTCCTCCCCTCAGTGCCTCCCCTCCATACCTCCCCTCAGTGCCTCCCCTCCATACCTCCCCTCAGTGCCTCCCCTCCATACCTCCCCTCAGTGCCTCCCCTCAGTGCCTCCCCTCCATACCTCCCCTCCATACCTCCCCTCAGTGCCTCCCCTCCATACCTCCCCTCCGTACCTCCCCTCCATACCTCCCCTCAGTGCCTCCCCTCCATACCTCCCCTCAGTGCCTCCCCTCCGTACCTCCCCTCAGTGCCTCCCCTCCATACCTCCCCTCAGTGCCTCCCCTACATACCTCCCCTCAGTGCCTCCCCTCCATACCTCCCCTCAGTGCCTCCCCTCCATACCTCCCCTCAGTGCCTCCCCTCCATACGTCCCCTCAGTGCCTCCCCTCCATACCTCCCCTCCATACCTCCCCTCAGTGCCTCCCCTCCATACGTCCCCTCAGTGCCTCCCCTCCATACCTCCCCTCCATACCTCCCCTCAGTGCCTCCCCTACATACCTCCCCTCAGTGCCTCCCCTCCATACCTCCCCTCAGTGCCTCCCCTCCATACCTCCCCTCAGTGCCTCCCCTCCATACCTCCCCTCAGTGCCTCCCCTACATACCTCCCCTCAGTGCCTCCCCTCCATACCTCCCCTCAGTGCCTCCCCTCCATACCTCCCCTCAGTGCCTCCCCTCTGTTCCTCCCCTCAGTGCCTCCCCTCCATACCTCCCCTCCGTACCTGGTCACTTTGTGACTTTGGTGGATCTCTAGTAGAGTCTGGTTGATCTGGACTCTCTGAAGTCTTCAGTCCTGGCTCATAAGACTTTTTGTCTTTCAGCTTGTCTGTCCCCAGAGTCTTTCTGTTTTCACACTCATCCATCTCTGGCATCTTTTGATCTTTACAATCGTTTGTCTCCAGAGTCTTTTTGTCTTCACACTCATCTCTCTCTGACATCGTTTTGTCTTTATGCCTATCTACCGTTGACATCCTTTTGTCTTGACACTCGTCCATCTCTGAAGTCTCAGCTGATCCCTCCTTCTCATGGATCACAAACTTTTCTTCCTCCATCTCTTGTTTTCTTTGAGACTCAAGACTCGTTGACTCGTCCTTCTCTTCTTTCTTTTCAGGCACTGATTTGTTCTCATGAGTCGCTTTTCTTTTTAATGTCTTACTTTCTGGACTCGTTTTGGATAAAGACTCTTTTTCTGGATCTTTTCTGGCAGCAGGTTCTTCCTCAGCAGACTTCTTCTTGTCTTCAGTCTTTTTAGAGAGCGACTTTTTCGCTGGTGTTGTTCTGGAGGTCTTCTCTGACCTGGTTTTGGCAACTGATTCCTTTTCTGGAGTCTTTTTGGATGAGCCTCTCTTTTGATCCCTTTTGGACAAGTCTTTCTCTTGAATGGTTCTGGACGTTGACTCTTTGTCCGGAGTCTTTTTGGACGAGTCTTTCTCTTGAATGGTTCTGGACGTTGACTCTTTGTCCGGAGTCTTTTTGGACGAGTCTTTCTCTTGAATGGTTCTGGACGTTGACTCTTTGTCCGGGGTCTTTTTGGACGAGTCTTTCTCTTGAATGGTTCTGGACGTTGACTCTTTGTCCGGGGTCTTTTTGGACGAGTCTTTCTCTTGAATGGTTCTGGACGTTGACTCTTTGTCCGGGGTCTTTTTGGACGAGTCTTTCTCTTGAATGGTTCTGGACGTTGACTCTTTGTCCGGAATCTTCTTTGAGAACTCCTTGCTCCCCTCAGACTCGTCCCTGTTTTGTCTCTCGCTCCTCCTGCTTTGACTCCTGCTTTCCTTCTTCTTCTTCTCCTTGTCCTCGGCCAACCGAACCGACCACCTGTGAAGACAGGGATTCAGGGTAAATGACCAGAGAAATGTAAGCGGTGAAGAGAAGAAGAGGGGAGCGTTTGTAGACTCTGACCCGTTGGTGAGTCTCTTGTATCTGTTCGAGAGGCTGGCGAAGAGTTTGGAGCCGTAGATGATCATGGATTTACTACTCAGCTCTTTAACAGCTCTCAGAGCCTCAGAGGACGACGACATCTCGATGAAACCCTGAAACACACGAACACGATTAACATCTTACCACTAGCACAAAGAAGAAACAGTAGTTTACTCTGTAAAACCTCTGAATGAATCCAGTAACGTCTGATTTTCAGCAGGTCTGCAGTCAGAGACGTCCTGAAGTCAGATCTATCAGGATCATTGTCAGGAATTATTGATCACAGGTTTTATCACAGAATAAAGACGTTTCCCTCACAGATTAGAGGGATTTTCTCTTTAATTTATCAGTGTCATGTAATGTTTTATCCTCTGCTGAATATAATCCATCAGTCTGATTTCCATAGATGGATTCTGTAGATCCAGTTCCCTTTGTTAACACCTTATTTTGAAAAGCGGCCGTAGTCCCAGGTGTCTACTTCCTCTAACTCCTCCAAGGTGGTCTCTAGCTCTCCGTCAGCTCCGTTCTCTTTATCCATCCATGGTCAGCTCCATCGGGGCCGTCTGAATGCATTTAACATAAATGTCAGTATATGGAGCTCTACAGTCGTAGCGTCGGCCCGTCGGACCACGGAGACGAGAGCGACGGCCGGCCGGACCGCACGTTACCGCCGTACGATGACGTTTCCCGTCCGTGACGGAGTTAGCGTGCAGCTTTAGCCGTGATGTCTAGCTCTGCTTTTCCAAAGTGTTTCCCTCCTTTACTGGATGTGTAGTGTTTACCAGGCTGGATTTAACATGGAGGGTGGAGGTCGGATCCACGCCCACCCTCCACCCTTTAATACTTTCTGAGGTTTGTTCTGGTTGACGGATACCGAACGGATATGACGTCACTTTACTCAGACTACCACAATAAAAGCAGTGACTTCCTTCTACCTCCACACAGACACACAGGAAGCAAATATTGATTCTAGTATTAAAAAAATCAATTTAGAAATAGTAAAAAAATGTTTAACAATCATCACAAATCACTGTGTAATTCCTACTGTGTGAGTAGATCGTTTGCGATGGAAAGCCAAAGCTCATGACTTATGTGCTCACACTGTACAGACCCCTCGATCGCTGCTGACCGTTGTGGCTGTTGACAGTTAATAAAGATTAGTTTGAAGTTTGAAATGTTAAAAAAAAAAAAGAGACACTGGTGCAATGTTATATGGACTCATTGTGATGAGGAAGATGCAGACAGTATGATGTTAAATGTTAGACAGTATGGACTGTCCATTTAGCAGAGAATTAGTGGTAAACTAGCTACGTTTATAGCTACGCTGTGATTACTGTACAACAGTAGAAATAAGGTGCTGACGTTGGGAATCTGCTGTGAGAGAGTCTGTGGATGGACGAGCTAAATGTCTGCCATGTCTCAAATTCATTGGACTGTCTGACGGCCAGTCTGAAGGCGTTCATCGGCCCTCGGTTCCCCACGTACACTGCACAGTAAACGATACCCAGCGAAGCTGAAATTTGGTCCGACTTTAAGTTGTGCAGCTCAAAGTTCGGGCCAGAAACAGGCTAAAATGGTACAGTATACGACCAGCTGTTAAGTGCAAGATAGCTGAGCCAGAATAATACGAGGTAACGCATCGCCCTGCTCACTGCTGGACCCCGACTAAAGTAGGGCCAAAGGTTTTACACACTAACACATAAAATTTTGAAAATTCATCTCTTTTAGCCAAAATTTCCAACATTTTGGGCATTCTGGACTCAAAACTCACAACTAGTCCACAGCGTCAACCAGCCGACCAACTCTGAAGCTCCTAAGACAAGAACTTCCTGAGTCCTGCTCTGGAAACGACACACGATGATGGGCCAACGGAGCGCTATACCGCTATATGAAAGTGTTTTTATGATCAGCATTAAAACAAACTAATTCTCCCTCTGTTGTATAATGTGTGTTACAGGTAACACCTGAAGAAGAGCCGTTTCTCACCCTGCGTCCTCGGTCCCGGTAGAAGTGCACCGCCGTCCCGTAATCTTTCACCAGGTTGATGAAGGCGGCGTCGCTGAAGTGGCACAGCGGGAGGTTACTGAGGAAAACCACTCGGGAGGAAGAGGACTGCAGACACACACCAACAGAAAACACCATCAGCAACACGTCTCCCCAACGAAACACACCGTTTTATCCTCATGAATCCGTCCTCCTTACTTTGGGTTTATCGTGGACTTCTTCAGCATCTGCAACACACAAACATCCTGGTTATTCTTCCCTCTCTTCTTATTTGCATTCATTTGTATTTTGTAGTTTTTAAATGTGCTGCACTAATAAAGTTTGACATGACTTGTAATCAATCAGGACTTAAAACATTTATTAAAAGGATTAAATCTGATATGTAATGATGTTCCAGACCAGTCTGGTCACTGTGGGTTCACCTTGGTCATCAGACAGATCTTCTAGTTCATCCAGAGTGATGCAGTTCTTCAGGTCTAACGGGAAACCGGGTTCCTCCTGGACCAGAGCAGACAGACCAGTAGCTGATATTTACAGTATTATCTGATAGCAGTGATTCATAGTGTGGAGTCTAAACATGTATATTTAACCTGTTTCAACAGTATTTCAGTATTCACATGATGGTCAGATACCTTAGGTCATACTACTCTTACTACTACTACTACTGTAGATACTTCGTCTACTCCTACTTTTCCTTCTCCTGCAGTGTTTTTAATGACATCATATCGTGTTTAACATATGTTTTAGTTTTATGGCTGAGAGCCACGGTGCTGCGTTCACTGTCTCCAGTTCAGCATCAGCAGAGTTACTGTAGCAGCCACGGTGCTGCGTTCACTGTCTCCAGTTCAGCATCAGCAGAGTTACTGTAGCAGCCACGGTGCTGCGTTCACTGTCTCCAGTTCATGTCAGGAGAGTTACTGTAGCAGCCACGGTGCTGCGTTCACTGTCTCCAGTTCATGTCAGGAGAGTCACTGTAGCAGCCACGGTGCTGCGTTCACTGTCTCCAGTTCAGCATCAGCAGAGTTACTGTAGCAGCCACGGTGCTGCGTTCACTGTCTCCAGTTCATGTCAGGAGAGTTACTGTAGCAGCCACGGTGCTGCGTTCACTGTCTCCAGTTCATGTCAGGAGAGTTACTGTAGCAGCCACGGTGCTGCGTTCACTGTCTCCAGTTCATGTCAGGAGCGTTACTGTAGCAGCCACGGTGCTGCGTTCACTGTCTCCAGTTCATGTCAGGAGAGTTACTGTAGCAGCCACGGTGCTGCGTTCACTGTCTCCAGTTCATGTCAGGAGCGTTACTGTAGCAGCCACGGTGCTGCGTTCACTGTCTCCAGTTCATGTCAGGAGAGTTACTGTAGCAGCCACGGTGCTGCGTTCACTGTCTCCAGTTCATGTCAGGAGAGTTACTGTAGCAGCCACGGTGCTGCGTTCACTGTCTCCAGTTCATGTCAGGAGCGTTACTGTAGCAGCCACGGTGCTGCGTTCACTGTCTCCAGTTCATGTCAGGAGAGTTACTGTAGCAGCCACGGTGCTGCGTTCACTGTCTCCAGTTCATGTCAGGAGAGTTACTGTAGCAGCCACGGTGCTGCGTTCACTGTCTCCAGTTCATGTCAGGAGAGTTACTGTAGCAGCCACGGTGCTGCATTTACTGTCCTGGACATGCAGACACTTTCCCAGTAAACCTCTCCACCACATGTAGTTTAGTTTAGCAGGTTGTCAGCAGTGTGTCTGGATTAACTTTAGTGAATGTCTGACAACAGTGTGTGTTTGTGCTACGTTAGCAGCTCTAGCGGAGCCTCCGTGCTCACCGTTGTCACACACATAGGGTCTGTCAGCACGGTGTAACTAAGTTTCCGACAGACTCTGTGGCGGCGGTGAGTGTGGGGTTGACGGTGGCATTGATCGCTGTGGACGTAGCTGTAGCAGACAGTGTGCAGGGATGACAGGAGAACCGGTACTTCGGTACCAAGTCGATGCCAAAATACTAAAAACACGACGGCCCTCTTTTCTACAGTACTGACGGTACAGTGTGATGCCTGTAATAAGAAATCATCAGGATTAATAAAGGTTCATCTTATCTTATCTCATCTTAGGATATCCACCACTTCGTCAGGCAGGGAACATGCTAGTGATGGGAGTAGAGAACTGCAGTCTGCTTTCTCGGCATCTCATGCCTCTGTGACTATTGATTATTGATTCCCACAGTCACACATGCACAGCGACAGACCCACGCTGTATCGTGGTTCAGTTTGACTGGGACCGGACACACGGCGGAGAACAACGCTCAACGTGGTGCTACTAAACCTGGGGTGGTGCACCCTGTATGTGTTGGTAACACGACCTGTTAGCAGCCGTTAGCAGCTCAGTCCTGATTGGATAAACAGTAGAAATCCTATTTTAACGGAGGGGCCGTTGAGTTGCTATTATGGGGCGTTCACAGTCTGCTCAGTAAAACTGATTAATGAGTGAAGGTACATTACAAAGTTCTCATGACGTGTTCAAATGCGATCAGGTAAAACTAAGTTTTTGGGGAGGAACTTGAATAAATTCATGAGTTTGACAGAGATGTGAACACATAGGTGTTTGTAATAAAGCAGTGTGTAGTATCGGTATCGACTACTACTACTACTACTACTGGTACCGTGACCCAGACCCACAGTGTGTGAACAGGGCTACATCTCCTCTGCTCAGGTCCGAACCGACTGCCTGTACCTGGAAGTCCAGCTCAGACTCTTAATGTGGCTTCTGAAGGGGGACCAGCTTTTCTCCTTATAGTGCTAAGCCACTCCTCTGAGTTTTGCTCAGCTTTTTAATTACTCATTAATATTTCTTTTGACCATTTAACATCCCTATTTCATAATAAAGCCTTTTTAAGTAGTCTGTTGTGTCTTCACCTCCTCTTCCTCCTTCCTGAGAGGTGTTTGCTGCTCCTCTTCCTCCTTCCTGAGAGGTGTTTGCTGCTCCTCTTCCTCCTTCCTGAGAGGTGTTTGCTGCTCCTCTTCCTCCTTCTTGAGAGGTGTTTGCTGCTCCTCTTCCTCCTTCCTGAGAGGTGTTTGCTGCTCCTCTTCCTCCTTCTTGAGAGGTGTTTGCTGCTCCTCTTCCTCCTTCTTGAGAGGTGTTTGCTGCTCCTCTTCCTCCTTCTTGAGAGGTGTTTGCTGCTCCTCTTCCTCCTTCCTGAGAGGTGTTTGCTGCTCCTCTTCCTCCTTCCTGAGAGGTGTTTGCTGCTCCTCTTCCTCCTTCCTGAGAGGTGTTTGCTGCTCCTCTTCCTCCTTCTTGACAGGTCTCTCCTGATCACCAACTTCTCCATCCTTCACCACCTCCTCTTTATCTGAAACAGACATCTCCACAGTTTAAAATCCATCTCTGGTTTTTCTATTCCAGAAATGGCTCATTTTTATTCATTCCTACCTTCTGCTGGTGAATGTGTTCTCTCCATCTCCATCCTGTCTTCTCCCTCCTCCTCCTCGTCAACATCAGCATCATCCATAGTTTCCTTATCCTCGTCCTCCAGACTCTGTCCATCCTCTCCGATCACCTCCATCCCCTCGATGTCGCTCTCCTCAGCAGACGACCTGCAGGAGGTGGGGTGGGGTTTTTAAACTCACAAACAGCAGCAGCTGGCTCCACATGTTGGACGACTGATATTTCAAACTCACTCTGCTTCTTCTTCAGCCTCTACTTGGACTTCAGCTTCAGGTTTGACAGGAGCTGGATCAGGATCAGTCCTGGACCCAGAGTCTGGGGAGAGAACAATCAGCATGTAGATCTTAGGATTTATATGAATTTGTCATCAGCTACAGTGAAGAATTTACAACTACTTCATGTTTTTATGATCCCTTAGTAGTGGTCTTTATCCTAAAAAACCTACTACCACTACTAATACTTCAGGTCAATTTAGGAGTGTGGAGATAATTACTCGATTAATCTGCAACTATTTTCAGAATTAAATAATCATTTTAGTCATTTTACAGCCAAACAAAAGCCAAAGAATCTGCTCCTGCTCCAGAGAGGTCTGAGGATTTGTTGCTTTACTTTGTCAAACATCAAAATAAGTGAATTAAGGCACGAGTGAGTGTTTTCACCAGGGCTCTGCTGACTGTCTGCTGTCACCAAACCTGGATAATGATCCTATATGATCTGATTATTAGTGTGCTGATTATTATCTGGTTTATAGTGAAGTACGATGACGTTTCCCGTCCGTGACGGAGTTAGCGTGCAGCTTTAGCCGTGATGTCTCGCTCTGCTTTTCCAAAGTGTTTCCCTCCTTTACTGGATGTGTAGTGTTTACCAGGCTGGATTTAACATGGAGGGTGGAGGTCGGATCCACGCCCACCCTCCACCCTTTAATACTTTATGAGGTTTGTTCTGGTTGACGGATACCGAACGGATATGACGTCACGTTACTCACACTACCACAATAAAAGCCCTACCATACATATATAGACACATATACATATATATACACACACACACACACACACACATATATACACACGTATACATATATATATATATACATATATATACATATATATACATATATATACATATATATACATATATACATATATATACATATATATACATATATATACATATATACATATATATACATATATATACATATATATACATATATACATATATATACATATATATATACATATATAACTACATATATATATATATATAACTATATACATATAACTACATATACATATATATATACACATGTGTATATATATATACATATATATGTATGTATATATGTATATATATATACACACACATATATACATATATATACATATGTATGTATATGTATATATATACACGTATATACATATATATACATATATATAACTACATATACATATATATATATAATTTTCCATATCTGAGAGGATGAAACCATTTTCTAACATTTTTTCATAAATAAATCAGTTTAATGATTAATCAGTTGTCAAAATAGCTGTTGCTTATTTTTGTTGATCAACTTATCGATTAGTCGACTAATCATTGCGGCTCTAAACTGAATATCTATACTGTATTTATTTAAAATGTTTTGAAGAAGAGCACAGCTGTTCATTTCTGCTACCAGTAAAATCAAGAAAATACAGAAATAAATGAGTTTGGTGAAATAAACGGGGAGAATTCAGGGGAAATAATACAGAAAAAATAAATGAATAAATATATTCAACATAAATATTTAAATGTAAAATTACATCAATACATTTAGATGTTAATAAAAATAAATACATAGACAAATATCAGGAATATGAAAGTGAATAAACAGAACAATAATAATAATAATTTTCAAAAACTAAATCTGAATCTGCTGTCCATCACGGTGTTTTCTTACCTGTCTCCGTTTTCACTGGTACCAACATCGTCTCTCTGAACCGGTCCGGCTTGGAGGACCTGCTGCTGGATTTCTCTCTGGACCTGGACTTTTCTCTAGATTGGGATCTTTTCTCTTTAGTGGACTTTTCTCTGGATTTAGACGTGGTTCTGGTCATCTTATCTCTGGACCCAGAACTCCCCTCTTTGCTGGACTTTTCAATAGACTTATTTCTGGACCTGGACTTTGTTCTAGTGCTTTTCTTTTCAGCAGTTTTTTCTCTGGATTTAGATCTGGTTCTGGTTGTCTTGTCTCTGCTGGATTTATCTCTGGACCTGGACTTAGACCTGGACCTCGCCTCTCTGCTGGGCTTTTCTCTGGGTTTATCTCTGGACCTGGATCTGGCTGCCTCCTCCTCTCGGTCTTTACTGCTCCTCTTCCTCTTGGTCTGGGTCATCTTGTCGTCGTTCTCTCGGCTCAAACTCCTCGCCCTCTTGGCTGAACCCGTTTCCTCTTCGTACCTCTTAGCTGAAGCCACCTGCCTGCAGGAGGAAGGAACATCAGCACGAGTCAGAACCAGCCGAGCCGTCCCCCGGCGGCGGGGTCGAGCCGGCGGGTCGACGGTACTTACATGAGGCTCTTGTATTCTCCGGAGAAGGAAACGTTGATGCAGCTGCTGTTGATCCTCAGCGTTCGGGAGGAGTAATAATCCACCAGCTTCTGAGCATCAGCGCTATTTTTCATCTCCACAAACACCTGAAAAACAAACACGACTGATGTTGCAGTTATGCAGCGTTTCCACCAGCAGTCCGGTGCGGTCCGTTCTGGTCCATACTAGACCGCTTTCCACCAGCAGTCCGGTGCGGTCCGTTCTGGTCCATACTAGACCGCTTTCCACCAGCAGTCCGGTGTGGTCCGTTCTGGTCCATACTAGACCGCTTTTCACCAGCAGTCCGGTGCGGTCCGTTCTGGTCCATACTAGACCGCTTTCCACCAGCAGTCCGGTGCGGTCCGTTCTGGTCCATACTAGACCGCTTTCCACCAGCAGTCCGGTGCGGTCTGTTCTGGTCCATACTAGACCGCTTTCCACCAGCCAAAGCTGTGATAGTACCACTAGAACCACTCCATTCGTACGGTACTGATACTGTATATGTTCAACTATGGAGCAGCACGACACGGCATATTGGTACTATACTACTATGGTACTACTATGGCGCAGAACTACAGTACGGTACAGGACTACAGTACAGGACTACGGTACAGGACTACAGTACAGGACTACAGTACAGGACTACAGTACAGGACTACAGTACGGTACAGGATTACAGTACAGGACTACAGTACGGTACAGGACTACAGTACAGGGCTACGGTACAGGACTACACTACGGTACAGGATTACAGTACAGGACTACAGTACAGGACTACACTACGGTACAGGATTACAGTACGGTACAGGACTACAGTACAGGACTACAGTACAGGACTACAGTACAGGACTACAGTACGGTACAGGACTACAGTACAGGACTACAGTACGGTACAGGACTACAGTACAGGACTACGGTACAGGACTACACTACGGTACAGGACTACAGTACAGGACTACGGTACAGGACTACACTACGGTACAGGACTACAGTACAGGGCTACGGTACAGGACTACACTACGGTACAGGATTACAGTACAGGACTACAGTACGGTACAGGACTACAGTACAGGACTACAGTACAGGACTACGGTACGGTACAGGACTACAGTACAGGACTACAGTACAGGACTACAGTACGGTACAGGACTACAGTACAGGACTACAGTACGGTACAGGACTACAGTACAGGACTACGGTACAGGACTACACTACGGTACAGGACTACAGTACAGGACTACGGTACAGGACTACACTACGGTACAGGACTACAGTACAGGGCTACGGTACAGGACTACACTACGGTACAGGATTACAGTACAGGACTACAGTACGGTACAGGACTACAGTACAGGACTACAGTACAGGACTACAGTACGGTACAGGACTACAGTACAGGACTACAGTACAGGACTACAGTACGGTACAGGACTACAGTACAGGACTACAGTACGGTACAGGACTACAGTACAGGACTACGGTACAGGACTACACTACGGTACAGGACTACAGTACAGGACTACGGTACAGGACTACACTACGGTACAGGATTACAGTACGGTACAGGACTACGGTACAGTACAGGATTACAGTACGGTACAGGACTACACTATGGTACAGGACTACTGTACAGGACTACAGTACGGTACAGGACTACAGTACAGGACTACACTACGGTACAGGACTACAGTACAGGACTACGGTACAGGATTACAGTACGGTACAGGACTACGGTACAGGACTACGGTACAGGACTACGGTACAGGACTACAGTACGGTACAGTACAGGACTACACTACGGTACAGGACTACAGTACGGCACAAGACTACAGTACGGTACAGTACAGGACTACAATACAGGACTACACTACGGTACGGGACTACTACTACTATCTATAGAGTAGTATAGTAGTCTAAATCTGTATTGCAGTCCTGTTGTGTAGTCCTGTACCGTAGTGCAGTCCTGTTGTGTAGTCCTGTAGTGTAGTCCTGTACTGTAGTCCTGTTGTGTAGTCCTGTAGTGTAGTCCTGTACTGTAGCCCTGTACTGCAGTCCTGTTGTGTAGTCCTGTACTGTACTGCAGTCCTGTTGTGTAGTCCTGTACTGCAGCCCTGTTGTGTAGTCCTGTAGTGTAGTCCTGTACTGTAGCCCTGTACTGCAGTCCTGTTGTGTAGTCCTGTACTGTACTGCAGTCCTGTTGTGTAGTCCTGTACTGCAGCCCTGTTGTGTAGTCCTGTAGTGTAGTCCTGTACTGTAGCCCTGTACTGCAGTCCTGTTGTGTAGTCCTGTACTGTACTGCAGTCCTGTACTGTACTGCAGTCCTGTTGTGTAGTCCTGTACTGTACTGCAGTCCTGTTGTGTAGTCCTGTACCGTAGTGTAGTCCTGTACTGTACTGTAGTCCTGTAGTGTAGTCCTGTAGTGTAGTCCTGTACTGCAGTCCTGTTGTGTAGTCCTGTACTGTAGTCCTGTACCGTAGTCCTGTACTGCAGTCCTGTACTGTAGTCCTGTACTGTAGTCCTGTAGTGTAGTCCTGTAGTGTAGTCCTGTACTGCAGTCCTGTTGTGTAGTCCTGTAGTGTAGTCCTGTTGTGTAGTCCTGTACTGTAGTCCTGTAGTGTAGTCCTGTACTGTAGTCCTGTAGTGTAGTCCTGTACTGTAGTCCTGTAGTGTAGTCCTGTACTGTAGTCCTGTAGTGTAGTCCTGTACTGCAGTCCTGTTGTGTAGTCCTGTAGTGTAGTCCTGTACTGCAGTCCTGTTGTGTAGTCCTGTAGTGTAGTCCTGTTGTGTAGTCCTGTAGTGTAGTCCTGTACTGCAGTCCTGTTGTGTAGTCCTGTTGTGTAATCCTGTACTGTACTGCAGTCCTGTTGTGTAGTCCTGTACCGTAGTGCAGTCCTGTACTGTACTGCAGTCCTGTTGTGTAGCCCTGTACTGCAGTCCTGTTGTGTAGTCCTGTACTGTACTGCAGTCCTGTTGTGTAGTCCTGTACCGTAGTGCAGTCCTGTACTGTACTGCAGTCCTGTTGTGTAGTCCTGTACCGTAGTGCAGTCCTGTACTGTACTGCAGTCCTGTTGTGTAGTCCTGTAGTGTAGTCCTGTACTGCAGTCCTGTAGTGTAGTCCTGTAGTGTAGTCCTGTTGTGTAGTCCTGTACTGTACTGCAGTCCTGTAGTGTAGTCCTGTAGTGTAGTCCTGTACTGTACTGCAGTCCTGTACTGCAGTCCTGTAGTGTAGTCCTGTAGTGTAGTCCTGTACTGTACTGCAGTCCTGTTGTGTAGTCCTGTACTGTACTGCAGTCCTGTAGTGCAGTCCTGTACTGTACTGCAGTCCTGTTGTGTAGTCCTGTAGTGTAGTCCTGTACTGCAGTCCTGTAGTGTAGTCCTGTAGTGCAGTCCTGTAGTGTAGTCCTGTAGTGTAGTCCTGTACTGTAGTCCTGTACTGTAGTCCTGTACTGCAGTCCTGTAGTGTAGTCCTGTACTGCAGTCTTGTAGTGTAGTCCTGTAGTGTAGTCCTGTACTGTACTGCAGTCCTGTAGTGTAGTCCTGTAGTGTAGTCCTGTACTGCAGTCTTGTAGTGTAGTCCTGTACTGCAGTCCTGTAGTGTAGTCCTGTACTGTACTGCAGTCCTGTAGTGTAGTCCTGTACTGTACTGCAGTCCTGTAGTGTAGTCCTGTAGTGTAGTCCTGTAGTGTAGTCCTGTAGTGCAGTCCTGTAGTGTAGTCCTGTAGTGTAGTCCTGTACTGCAGTCCTGTAGTGTAGTCCTGTAGTGTAGTCCTGTAGTGCAGTCCTGTAGTGTAGTCCTGTACTGCAGTCCTGTAGTGTAGTCCTGTAGTGTAGTCCTGTAGTGTAGTCCTGTAGTGTAGTCCTGTAGTGCAGTCCTGTAGTGCAGTCCTGTAGTGCAGTCCTGTAGTGTAGTCCGGTAGTGCAGTCCTGTAGTGCAGTCCTGTAGTGCAGTCCGGTAGTGCAGTCCTGTAGTGCAGTCCTGTAGTGCAGTCCTGTAGTGCAGTCCTGTAGTGTAGTCCTGTAGTGCAGTCCTGTTGTGTAGTCCTGTAGTGTAGTCCTGTACCGTAGTGCAGTCCTGTACTGCAGCCCTGTTGTGTAGTCCTGTAGTGTAGTCCTGTACTGTAGCCCTGTACTGCAGTCCTGTTGTGTAGTCCTGTACTGTACTGCAGTCCTGTTGTGTAGTCCTGTACCGTAGTGCAGTCCTGTACTGTACTGCAGCCCTGTTGTGTAGTCCTGTACTGTACTGCAGTCCTGTTGTGTAGTCCTGTACCGTAGTGCAGTCCTGTTGTGTAGTCCTGTACTGTACTGCAGTCCTGTTGTGTAGTCCTGTACCGTAGTGCAGTCCTGTACTGTACTGCAGTCCTGTTGTGTAGTCCTGTACTGTAGTGTAGTCCTGTACTGCAGTCCTGTTGTGTAGTCCTGTAGTCCTGTACTGTAGTCCTGTACTGTAGTCCTGTACTGTAGTCCTGTACCGTAGTCCTGTACTGTAGTCCTGTACTGCAGTCCTGTACTGTAGTCCTGTACTGTAGTCCTGTACTGTAGTCCTGTACCGTAGTCCTGTACTGTAGTCCTGTACTGCAGTCCTGTACTGTAGTCCTGTACTGCAGTCCTGTACTGCAGTCCTGTTGTGTAGTCCTGTACTGTAGTCCTGTACTGTAGTCCTGTACTGTAGTCCTGTACTGCAGTCCTGTACTGTAGTCCTGTACTGTAGTCCTGTAGTGTAGTCCTGTACTGTAGTCCTGTAGTGTAGTCCTGTACTGTAGTCCTGTACTGTAGTCCTGTAGTGTAGTCCTGTAGTGTAGTCCTGTACTGCAGTCCTGTTGTGTAGTCCTGTACTGCAGTCCTGTAGTGTAGTCCTGTACTGCAGTCCTGTTGTGTAGTCCTGTAGTGTAGTCCTGTTGTGTAGTCCTGTAGTGTAGTCCTGTACTGCAGTCCTGTTGTGTAGTCCTGTTGTGTAGTCCTGTACTGTACTGCAGTCCTGTTGTGTAATCCTGTACCGTAGTGCAGTCCTGTACTGTACTGCAGTCCTGTAGTGTAGTCCTGTTGTGTAGCCCTGTACTGCAGTCCTGTTGTGTAGTCCTGTACCGTAGTGCAGTCCTGTACTGTACTGCAGTCCTGTTGTGTAGTCCTGTACCGTAGTGCAGTCCTGTACTGTACTGCAGTCCTGTTGTGTAGTCCTGTACTGTACTGCAGTCCTGTTGTGTAGTCCTGTAGTGTAGTCCTGTACTGCAGTCCTGTAGTGTAGTCCTGTAGTGCAGTCCTGTAGTGCAGTCCTGTAGTGTAGTCCTGTACTGCAGTCTTGTAGTGTAGTCCTGTAGTGTAGTCCTGTACTGTACTGCAGTCCTGTAGTGTAGTCCTGTACTGCAGTCTTGTAGTGTAGTCCTGTACTGCAGTCCTGTAGTGTAGTCCTGTACTGTACTGCAGTCCTGTAGTGTAGTCCTGTACTGTACTGCAGTCCTGTAGTGTAGTCCTGTAGTGTAGTCCTGTAGTGTAGTCCTGTAGTGCAGTCCTGTAGTGCAGTCCTGTAGTGTAGTCCGGTAGTGCAGTCCTGTAGTGCAGTCCTGTAGTGTAGTCCTGTAGTGCAGTCCTGTAGTGTAGTCCGGTAGTGCAGTCCTGTACTGCAGTCCTGTAGTGCAGTCCTGTAGTGTAGTCCTGTAGTGTAGTCCTGTAGTGCAGTCCTGTAGTGCAGTCCTGTAGTGTAGTCTTGTAGTGCAGTCCTGTAGTGTAGTCCGGTAGTGCAGTCCTGTAGTGCAGTCCTGTAGTGTAGTCTTGTAGTGTAGTCCTGTACTGCAGTCCTGTAGTGTAGTCCTGTAGTGTAGTCTTGTAGTGTAGTCCTGTACTGCAGTCCTGTAGTGTAGTCCTGTAGTGCAGTCCTGTAGTGCAGTCCTGTAGTGTAGTCCTGTAGTGTAGTCCTGTTGTGTAGTCCTGTAGTGTAGTCCTGTACTGCAGTCCTGTTGTGTAGTCCTGTAGTGTAGTCCTGTAGTGTAGTCCTGTAGTGTAGTCCTGTAGTGCAGTCCTGTAGTGCAGTCCTGTAGTGCAGTCCTGTAGTGTAGTCTTGTAGTGTAGTCCTGTACTGCAGTCCTGTAGTGTAGTCCTGTAGTGCAGTCCTGTAGTGCAGTCCTGTTGTGTAGTCCTGTTGTGTAGTCCTGTTTGTAGTCCTGTAGTGTAGTCCTGTAGTGTAGTCCTGTACTGCAGTCCTGTTGTGTAGTCCTGTAGTGTAGTCCTGTAGTGTAGTCCTGTAGTGTAGTCCTGTACTGCAGTCCTGTAGTGCAGTCCTGTACTGCAGTCCTGTAGTGCAGTCCTGTACTGCAGTCCTGTAGTGTAGTCCTGTAGTGTAGTCCTGTAGTGTAGTCCTGTAGTGTAGTCCTGTAGTGTAGTCCTGTACTGCAGTCCTGTAGTGTAGTCCTGTTTGTAGTCCTGTAGTGCAGTCCTGTAGTGTAGTCCTGTTTGTAGTCCTGTAGTGCAGTCCTGTAGTGTAGTCCTGTTTGTAGTCCTGTAGTGCAGTCCTGTAGTGTAGTCCTGTTTGTAGTCCTGTACTGCAGTCCTGTAGTGCAGTCCTGTAGTGTAGTCCTGTTGTGTAGTCCTGTAGTGTAGTCCTGTAGTGTAGTCCTGTACTGCAGTCCTGTAGTGTAGTCCTGTAGTGTAGTCCTGTAGTGTAGTCCTGTACTGTACTGCAGTCCTGTTGTGTAGTCCTGTACTGTACTGCAGTCCTGTAGTGTAGTCCTGTAGTGTAGTCCTGTACTGTACTGCAGTCCTGTTGTGTAGTCCTGTACTGTACTGCAGTCCTGTAGTGCAGTCCTGTACTGTACTGTAGTCCTGTTGTGTAGTCCTGTACTGTACTGCAGTCCTGTTGTGTAGTCCTGTAGTGTAGTCCTGTACTGCAGTCCTGTAGTGTAGTCCTGTAGTGCAGTCCTGTAGTGTAGTCCTGTAGTGTAGTCCTGTACTGTAGTCCTGTACTGTAGTCCTGTACTGCAGTCCTGTAGTGTAGTCCTGTACTGCAGTCTTGTAGTGTAGTCCTGTAGTGTAGTCCTGTACTGTACTGCAGTCCTGTAGTGTAGTCCTGTAGTGTAGTCCTGTACTGCAGTCTTGTAGTGTAGTCCTGTACTGCAGTCCTGTAGTGTAGTCCTGTACTGTACTGCAGTCCTGTAGTGTAGTCCTGTACTGTACTGCAGTCCTGTAGTGTAGTCCTGTAGTGTAGTCCTGTAGTGCAGTCCTGTAGTGTAGTCCTGTAGTGTAGTCCTGTACTGCAGTCCTGTAGTGTAGTCCTGTAGTGTAGTCCTGTTGTGTAGTCCTGTACTGCAGTCCTGTACTGCAGTCCTGTTGTGTAGTCCTGTAGTGCAGTCCTGTAGTGTAGTCCTGTTGTGTAGTCCTGTAGTGCAGTCCTGTACTGCAGTCCTGTAGTGCAGTCCTGTTGTGTAGTCCTGTAGTGTAGTCCTGTAGTGTAGTCCTGTAGTGTAGTCCTGTACTGCATATATATACATTTACTACCATCTTTTAACTTATCTTGACTGCTGTTTGCTTTTAATTTGTGAATTTCTCACAATGGGACTAATAAAAGAATATCTTATCTTATCTTAATTTCAACATGGACATGCTTTTATTCTGACTCTTGCCATGTGTTCATGTCCTCCTGGATACTTCATCTGCACCCCGCTCTAATGCTTTCCCTGTTTATGTAAAGCACTGGGAATGGTCTTGTACATGAAGTGTACTATACAAATAAACTTGTCTTACACATAAAAGCAGTTGAAAGTAGGTATGGTACTACAGTAGAGTACTATGGTACAGCACTAGGTATGGTACTACAGTAGAGTACTACGATACAGCACTAGGTATGGTACTACGGTAGAGTACTACGGTACAGCACTAGGTATGGTACTACAGTAGAGTACTACGGTACAGCACTAGGTATGGTACTACAGTAGAGTACTACGATACAGCACTGGGTATGGTACTACAGTAGAGTACTACGGTACAGCACTAGGTATGGTACTACAGTAGAGTACTACGGTACAGCACTAGGTATGGTACTACAGTAGAGTACTACGATACAGCACTAGGTATGGTACTACAGTAGAGTACTACGGTACAGCACTAGGTATGGTACTACAGTAGAGTACTACGGTACAGCACTAGGTATGGTACTACAGTAGAGTACTACGGTACAGCACTAGGTATGGTACTACAGTAGAGTACTACGATACAGCACTAGGTATGGTACTACAGTAGAGTACTACGGTAAAGCACTAGGTATGGTACTACAGTAGAGTACTACGGTAAAGCACTAGGTATGGTACTACAGTAGAGTACTACGGTACAGCACTAGGTATGGTACTACAGTAGAGTACTACGATACAGCACTAGGTATGGTACTACAGTAGTACTAGAGTAGAGCAGAAGGAGCTGGATCCACACATTGGTAGAACAGACTGAACACAGCCCTCAGTTTGGTGGACCTCACCTTGGACGGCAGGAACAGGGTGTAGAGCGGCGAGCCGAAGCGTTTGACGATGCTCATGAGATCTGATTGGCTGTCCTGTCCTTCTGGAGCTGGGGAGAAACTGACCACCTGAGAGCTCTGAGGAGAAACAGAGGATTAATAAGTCTCCTGTAGAGGGCAGCTTGTTAATGACAGACAAGATCAATATCATTATCCATGAGAGTAAAAACACTGTAGAGCCCAGGATTCGCTACAGCAGCTGTCAATCACCGCTGGTGAAACTCAACCTCTGATCAAACGGTCGGACCAGGCAGAGCTGACCAGACACAAGTCCAGTTTCAGTAACTGTACTGGCCTTTTCTCTCCTCAGATGGCTCCAGAAACAGATTTTACTGTTTACCGTAAACCGCTAGCTTGTTGCTGCCAACATCAGCTGCTTTGCTTCAACAACGCTGAGCTGAGGAAACGTGGCTGTAGGCTGACGATCAGCCGTGGTGGCGTCTGCGGACGCAGTGACTTCACGGTAAACCAGGTGAGATAGAAGAGCTACGATGAGGAAAAGGAAAAGGGATAACTAACTCAGGTCCAGCTGACCACAGGCATACAGGAAGTACCCCGAGTATCGTGACCACAAGGACGGCCCACATTTCCCATCATGCCCATCTAATCCTGAGTGCTGTTCCCAAATGGGAATGTTGCTTTGCTAGTGTTTGTAATGTGATGCGTTTGGTCAGAACATGGAGGCTGATGGTGGGAATCGTGGATTCTGTGCCAGTTATACAGTAGTTGAAATCATGTTACATTTACCCCCAAAATCAATCTGCTGTCCTGCTTTTCATTTCAATGGTCAAGACTGGAAGGCAATTTTGATCAGTTTCTGATTGACGATCAAAATGGTGACACCCCTAATGTTGAAATACACAGGATGTATTGATTTACTGTTGGTTTTTACTGTACTGAATCAGTATCAAGAAACCTGGTGTTTGACTACTAAAATGGTGTTTCTATAGACCTACTTTCAACTGCTTTTATGTGCATCATAGTTCTATGTGTAGTTTTTAAGATAAGATAAGATAAGATGAACCTTTATTAATCCCCAGAGGGAAATTCGGGGTCATAGCAGCAGCAACAACAGTACAGATGAATACAGTGAAAAGTAAAGAGAAGGATCAATGAAGGAAACTGGCAATAAAATAAATCAGTAACAGTAATAGTAAAGTGCAGCAGGTGGTGAGTATTCTATATGCAGAGCATGTATATATATGTAATTATATAATTATATGTAATTATATACATTTGGTCCAGGAATAAATACGGATGATCAGAGTCACATGGGGGTCAGACCTTGGTTGTGGTTCAGACCTTGGTTCTGGAGCCTGATGGCCACCAACAGAAAGGACCGACCCAGACGGTTTGTAGTGGGCCGAGGGGGGATCGGTCTCTGGCTGAATGGACTCCTCATCTGGACCAGTTGGTCACAGAGGGGGTGGGAGGGGTTCTCCTCCTGGTCCTCCCCTCTGCCACCACCTCCAGACTGTCCAGCTCACATCCAACCACAGACCCAGCCCTCCTCACCAGTTGGTTCAGTTTGGTGGCCTCCCTGGTGCTGATGTCGCCCACCCAACATACCACGGCAAAGACCAGGACCTCTGTTACCGCTGTTTCAGCTGTGTGTGTTTCTGTAGTCCTGAATATTGTTGGAAGTGTTTGTAACATTGAGATCAACTTCCAGCTCCCATCCTGCGGCTTCAGTGGGAGCGGCTGCTCGGCTGAATATCTACCTGCAGGAAGTTGAAGGTGTTGGACATGCTGAACTCCATCACCTCTCCGTTCACAGTTGGAGGATAGTCGCCATGGAACTTCACCAAATCCTTTGCCTGGTCGACGGAGGCCAGCTCCACAAACGCCTGCAGGGTCCATAAACGAGTGATTGTTAACGTGTGGATGAACAGACGCTGCATGTACTCTACACAGGAGTGATGCTGGACTGAGCTGCACTGAGCTGATTCTTCTTGGTTTTATGAACAACATCATGTTTTACTGTTCTCTAATCACAGAGTACATGCAGAGGGACTAACTCAATATTCAGAGCTCAGTTGACACGCTGTGCTTCAGTAATGATCGAGGGTCTTATCTAGACTGGAAAACTTTCATGCAAGATTGAATAATTTCATTCTTCTTTTGGGAATGAAACTATAACTATAAGCATGTGTGCTGTTTCCATCTCTGAGTGACGGGAAGAAGAAGAACATAAATATACCATCTGTTAACAGTAGTGTACAGTCGAACAGTGTATATAAACTAAGTGGACTCACCAAAGATGGAAACATGAGGATCTTGATGATCTTTCCGAACGGTTGGATCAGTTTCTTCAGGTACGCCTCGTCCACAGACTGAGCTGGAAACTTCACACACACCACTTTACCTTTCTCAGTCTGACAGGGAGCACACACAAGATATTATTTCAGAAATCATAGAGCAGCAGATAAACGAAACCGTAATGATTTCTGACTTCTTTAGAGTCTTTACCTTCTTCTGAGGTTTCCTATCTTGCTGTGTCAGGCGCTGCTGGGCGGGATTTCCTTCATCCTTCCTCTTCTCTGGTTGGTTGTTGGGCCTTAAATGACATATGCACAAGATGGTGATCTGAACCTGTTCATTAAAACGTATTATTACATGACTTTGTTGAATATTATTTTATTGAATATTATTTCTTTACAGCAGACCTCTGCTACGTGTACCAGACCACCGTTATGGACGCAGCTATCTGTCGGGCTGTTTTTTTGTTGTTTTTTATGGTATAGTCAGCTGGAGGCGGCCAGCTTCACGCTGGTACGAGCGGACCGGGGGAACAGGGCGGTAAGAAGAGAGGCGGAGGTCTCGCCATCTTTATTAACTCTAAATGGTCTTATCCTGGACACGTTACTGTGAGGGACTGGATCTGTACTCCCGATACTGAACTAACGGCGGTAGGATTAAGACCGTACTATCTGCCACAGCAGTTCTCACACGCCATCGCTGTTATGGTTTACATTCCACCATCAGCTGTAGCCGCCTGGCGAGTGACGTTATCCACTCTGGTCGCGGGACCACAAACCCAACATCCCAGCAGCCTCATACGGATCAGCAGGGACTTAAACCATGTCTCCCCTCTCCTGTCCTGACAGACTTCAACAATATGTGAACGAGAGGAAATAAAGTCCTGGACCTCCTGTATGCCAATGTGAAGGAGGCATACAGCTCTTCTTCTCTCCCCCTCTTGGAGAACCAGTTCCACCAGGTGGAGGATGCCATTATCTTCCTGTTACAGTCATGTTCTTTCACTTCTCCAGTGCTTTTAACACCATCCAGCCCGGCCTCCTAAGGGACAAGCTGCACCCTGACACCTCAGCCTGGATCATGGACTACCTCACTGGACGCCCACAGTACGTCAGAGAGGAGGACTGGGCCTCTGAGGTGGTGACCAGCAACACCGGCGTACCCCAGGGAACTGTTCTGGTACCATTCCTCTTCACACTTTACACCTTGGACTCCCGGGCCAAGTCTGGCTCCTGCCACCTCCAAAAGTTTTCTGACATGTAATACAAATATACATTTACAAGCTCATCAATACTAAGCTGTGAAATGGTACAGTAATACTGTTGCAGGGGGGGGGTGATGTTTATATTCGTCATTCCTGACAACTAGTGCTTTGTTTTACGTATTCTGTATGTTTTCTCTTGTATAAACATCAATAAAAAGACTTGGTGGAAAAAAGTTTTCTGACGACTCCTCCATTGTTGGATGGATCATCCATGACGAGGAGCTCCTGAAGGCCTGCTACCAGTCTGTGGTGGGGCGGCATCAAGGCTGGGGAGGCTAACAGACTCAATAAGCTGGTGAGGAAGGCCCGGTCTCTGGTTGGACTTGAGCTGGACACTGTGGCTGAGAGGAGGACGAAGGACAAAATGAAATCCATTTTGGACGACCCCTCTCAGCCTCTCCACGATGAGCTGTGGCCGATGGGCAGCTCTTCCAGTCAGTCGTCATCCCACCGAGCTGCAGAACCGAGCTGCAGAACCGAGCTGCAGAACCGAGCTCCAGAACCGAGCTTCAGGCGCTCCTTTGTGTCCACCACCATCAGGAACCAGGGACTGTGATTAGGCTGAACCCTCACAGGACTCCAGGATATCCATTATACTGTACTACACTATAACTGTGATATTACATTAACAACAACAACACAACTGATATACTGTACTGTATTATATTAATAGAACTGCTATAGTATGCTAACCCTTACCATATATCACCATATTATTATATCTTATATTATACCATATTACACAGTTACAATATATTACACTGTTATACATACTTTTGCACTGCACTTTATATCCATATACATATGCACCATATCTGTCACTTTAACTTGCCACTTTACCTCGACTTGTATAATAGCTGAATATACCTTCCATTTACTTTATTCTTATGTTATTCTCCTTTATTTTATTTTTCTACCTATTCTTACTTTTTACACTGTACTACCCGGGATCAATAAAGTACTATCTTATCTTATGTTAGTGGTGGGTCCTAGTTCTAGGAGCTGTACTGGTTCTAAGAGCTGTACTGGTTCTAGGAGCTGTACTGGTTCTAGGAGCTGTACTGGTTCTAAGAGCTGTACTGGTTCTAGGAGCTGTACTGGTTCTAGGAGCTGTACTGGTTCTAAGAGCTGTACTGGTTCTAAGAGCTGTACTGGTTCTAGGAGCTGTACTGGTTCTAGGAGCTGTACTGGTTCTAAGAGCTGTACTGGTTCTAAGAGCTGTACTGGTTCTAGGAGCTGTACTGGTTCTAGGAGCTGTACTGGTTCTAAGAGCTGTACTGGTTCTAGGAGCTGTACTGGTTCTAGGAGCTGTACTGGTTCTAAGAGCTGTACTGGTTCTAAGAGCTGTACTGGTTCTAGGAGCTGTACTGGTTCTAGGAGCTGTACTGGTTCTAAGAGCTGTACTGGTTCTAGGAGCTGTACTGGTTCTAGGAGCTGTACTGGTTCTAAGAGCTGTACTGGTTCTAAGAGCTGTACTGGTTCTAAGAGCTGTACTGGTTCTAGGAGCTGTACTGGTTCTAGGAGCTGTACTGGTTCTGGCGGCGTACTGGTTCTGGCGGCGTACTGGTTCTGGCGGCGTACTGGTTCTGGCGGCGTACTGGTTCTGGCGGCGTACTGGTTCTGGCGGCGTACTGGTTATGGCGGCGTACTGGTTATGGCGGCGTACTGGTTATGGCGGCGTACTGGTTCTGGCGGCGTACTGGTTATGGCGGCGTACTGGTTCTGGCGGCGTACTGGTTCTGGCGGCGTACTGGTTCTGGCGGCGAACTGGTTCTGGCGGCGTACTGGTTCTGGCGGCGTACTGGTTATGGCGGCGTACTGGTTATGGCGGCGTACTGGTTCTGGCGGCGTACTGGTTCTGGCGGCGTACTGGTTCTGGCGGCGTACTGGTTCTGGCGGCGTACTGGTTATGGCGGCGTACTGGTTCTGGCGGCGTACTGGTTCTGGCGGCGTACTGGTTCTGGCGGCGTACTGGTTCTGGCGGCGTACTGGTTCTGGCGGCGTACTGGTTATAGCGGCGTACTGGTTCTGGCGGCGTACTGGTTATGGCGGCGTACTGGTTATGGCGGCGTACTGGTTATGGCGGCGTACTGGTTATAGCGGCGTACTGGTTCTGGCGGCGTACTGGTTATAGCGGCGTACTGGTTCTGGCGGCGTACTGGTTCTGGCGGCGTACTGGTTATAGCGGCGTACTGGTTCTGGCGGCGTACTGGTTCTGGCGGCGTACTGGTTCTGGCGGCGTACTGGTTCTGGCGGCGTACTGGTTCTAGTGGTTTACGACACTGACCTGCTGTTTGTCTCCATGCGACAGTCCCAGTTAGGAAACCTGCAGAACAGACATGACTTAGTTATGAAAACAACAACAAAAGATGGTTAAGACATAAAGTCTGAAACTTTAAATGTGTTTAAATTCACAGCCATGTCAGATCAGACCTGAAGGTGCTCCTGATGACCTATTAGCTGTAAACGGGCTCCAATCAGAACCCTCAGAACACTGTCCTGTCTGTCCCCAGAGGGAAAAAGAAGTGAGCAGGCCAAGGCCTTCTTTTATCGAACCTCTTTTCTCTGGAATAACCTCCCTGTAGACATCAGACAGTCTGATTCGGTGGAGGCCTTCAAATCCAAACTCAAAACCCATCATTTTGTCCTAACTTTAAATTAGTTATTAATTATTATTATTCATTTATTATTGGGCTGGCGGGTCTACCTCTCAATTTAAAAGGACTGTGACACATGGCTCTTCTTGGCTGTTAATGACATCTTTGCAACATGGTGAAGTCCAAGGAATGGTCAAAAAAGTTCAGAGAGGAGGAGCAAGGATATGGATATAAAAAGATGGCAAAGAGGCTAAACATTTCAAGAGACACAACTGGGAGCATAGTCCTCAAGTTTAAAGCTAAAGGCACAGTGGAAACGCTACCTGGGTGTGGTAGAAAGAGGTTACTGTCTGCTACTGCTGTGTGATACCTGAGGCGAAAGGTGGAGAAAAATCCCGGGTGACAGCTGAGGAACTACGACAGGACATGTCAAAGGGAGGTATTCAGGTTTCTGCCCAGACAATAAGACGCACACTGCCAAATGATGGCTTCCATGCAAGAAGTCCCAGACGCACAAGAAGAGTCGACTCCAGTATGCCAGAAACCATGTGGACAAACCACAAAGGTTCTGGGATACTGTTCTCTGGAGTGATGAGACCAAACTGGAGCTTTTTGGGCCGATGGATCAACGGTAGGTGTGGAGGAGAAAGAATGATGCCTATAAAGAAAAGAGCACCCTGCCTACTGTGAAGCACGGTGGGGGGTCAGTCATGCTCTGGGGTTGGTTTGCTTCTTCAGGTTCAGGGAATCTTCAGCGTGTGCAGGTATTATGAATTCAGTTCACTACCAGGACATCTTGGATGCAAATGTCATGCAGTCAGTGACAAAGCTGAGGCTTGGGAGACGTTGGACCTTCCAACAGGACAATGATCCTAAGCATACCTCCAAATCTACCACAGCTTGGTGGCAAAAGAAGGGCTGGAAGGTTCTGGAGTGGCCTTCGCAACCACCAGACTTAAATCCCACTGAAAATCTTTGGTGGGACTTGAAGAAGGCAGTTGCAGCACGCAAGCCAAAAAATGTGAATGAACTGGAGGCCTTTGGCCATGAGGGACAAAGATACCTGTGGATCACTGCAAGAAACTTGTGTCAAACTATGCTTCACGTCTAAAGGATGTTATTGTTGCAGAAGGATGTTGTACTAAGTACTAAAGTTGTACATACCTGAGGGGTTGAATCATTTTGTCAATGAGGTAATCACAGAAAGGCCATTAATTGGTATATTACAAACATTGTTGTTGTAATTTCAGTTGTATTTGTCTATTTGACATGTCATTATTTAATGTGATTATAAACAAGATGAAAAATAAATGTCAAACTTGCAAAAACACTTATCTACTGTGGGGGTTGAAGAATTTTGAACACAACTGTGCGCTCTATCTATCTATCTATATATATATATATATATAGATAGATAGATAGATAGAGCGCACAGATATGAGAGTGCAATCAATCTGAACTAGGGCTGACACGATTCGTCAAAAATCAACAATTCTGATAATCACTTAACTGTTTCAATGATTTTTCCAGCAAAAATAGTGATAAAAGGTAAAAGCTTCCCTGGTTCCAGCCTCTAAAATGAGAGGATTTCTTATTTTTCTCTGTTTTTTTTTTCCCGACATGGACCAAAAACTGAGTGTGAACTGGTAGCTGGAGAGGTGCCAGTTTACCTCTTGGGCACTGCCGAGGTGCCCCTGAGCAAGGCACCAAACCCCCAACTGCTCGGGGCGCTTGTCAGGAGCAGCCCCATCACTCTGACACCTCTCCATTAATGCATGTATGTGTGTTTCAGGTCTGCATGTACCATGTATGAGTTTAACAGAGTGTAAATTGAATTTCCCCATTGTGGGACTAATAAAGGTAGATCTTCTTCTTTATGTCACACACACTGGGAGACATCACTTTGGTCTGTTATAAGTTGAGATGGATATTAATTCAGTATTTACTGAGGTTTGGATTCAATAAGTGGATCTGATACAAGATCTGAATGCAACAGACCGCCTTCTCTGTCAGTAACCAAGGTGACGTAGTTAGTGGGCGGAGCGTTAAGTGGAGGCAGAATAATCCTCTGAACACGCTAGCTAACACTGGTTAGCTAGTATTGTTAGCTAGTATTATCTTGTTTTTTAACAGTAGCTGTAGAAAATCCTGGTTTCTGTCAGTCTGTCCGGTCTCTCTCTCTCCAGGATCACCAGAGTTAGTGGAGAAAGTTAACATTAACCAATGAGACCAGATTAGCCGACCGCTACGCTGCAGGAGGAGGAGACGGCTGGATAACGCTAGTTAGCTAGCTAGCTTGTCCAGAGACTGACTAGCTAGCTAGCTAACTGCTCTCCTCCTGGTGAAGTAGCCTCCTAGCGGTAAGGACTGAGGCAGAGGGACCATGACCCAGCTCTGGCTGCTGTTGGATTCATTTCCTGTAGCATGGAGGAAAGCTAAGCTAAGCTAGCTAAGTAGCCAGCCCTCCGACTGGTTCACAGCTGCTGTTAGCAGAAGGCTAAATATTAGCATCATTTCCTCTCCATCTCTGGGAGCTTTCTCTGATATTGTAGCTCTCTAGATCCTCCAACCACAGTTCATCAACTCAGATGTTAATATCTGGATTCTGGCAGCCAACAACAGCAGGACGACATTTTAAATGAGGAGCTTTAGCCCACTGCTAGCGTTAGCCTCCAGTCTTACGTCCTCTATTCCTTTACACCAAATTCCTTAAGGGGAGAGAAAAGGTTGGACTGGTGCATCAATACTAACCAGCAGCACCACAACAGTCCTGTGAGATTAAAGTGGAAAACCAGATGAGAGAAACTTACTTCTGCAGCAGGATGAGCTGTCCGTCTGCATGGTGAGGCCCGTTTATATGTTTAATCCACACCTGAAACACAAGAAGAAGAAGAAGAAGAAGAAGAAGAAGAGGCGTAAATAAATGTGTCACACTCGACTGTTTCTACCTGACAGCTACAGCAGCTACACACAAAGCCCTCCTACCCCCATCAGACTCTGTAGAGAGAGGTTCGAGGAGGAGAACAGGTGTACTTACCTTCTCTGACATCACAGTGATATCACACAGCGAGCATGAGTACGGGAACGCCGGCGGAGACGTCCCGTGGAAGTCCAGAGCTTCTTTCTTGGAGGGCATCGCGGTGGCGACGGCAGCAGTGGCAGCGGTCCTCCTGAAGGAGGAGGTCTCAGACTCACGGCGCTCACCAGGAGGAGCTGACCTGCGATCAGCTGGTTGCGGCTGAGAGAAACAGGAAGGATGCGTTCTTTTGTCTCTTCCTGCCGAGCTGAAAGAGGGTCGGTCCTGAGAGGCCAGTAGACCGGCATCTCTGTCTGCCTTACCATACTTAGAGGATCCTGGTCTGTGGTTGTAATCTTGACAAGACAGTGGACCAGCAGCTCTGCCTGTCTTGTCATAATCAGAGAATCCCTGTTTGTGTTTACAGTCCTGAGAGGACCGTGGACTGGTGTTTCGGCTGGTCTTGCCATAATCAGAGGCCGTTCCTGGTCTGTGGTTGTAGTCATGAGAGGAAACTGGACCAGCACTGCCATAATCAGAGGGTCCTGGTCTGTAATTGTAGTCCTGAGAGGACACTGGACTGGTGTCTCTGCCTGTCTTACCATACTCAGAGGGTCCTGGTCTGTAGTTGTAGTCCACCACGTAGCTAGATGATGAGGATAAGGATGGTGGGCCTGGTCTGACAGAGCCGCAGGTCCTGGGATCCCGCCAGCGGTCCAGCTCAGAGGAAAGAGGACCAGGTGGTGCCTGGTCCAGCGGGATCTGGAGCGGCTGGCTGCAGGGCTGATCCCAGCTGCTGGCGGAGGAGGGTACGGTGAGTCTGCGGGAGGAGCTAGGGGAATAAGAGGAAGAGGAGGATGAAGGAGGAGGAGCACTGGGAGGGAAAGGTCTGGTGGTCCCCCTCTTCCCTTTGATCTGTTTGAGGACCTGAGGCAGCGAGTCCACAGTGAGGACGTGTTCAGGCAGCTCAGCCAGCAGAGCCAGGTCGCTGGGCTCCAGACCACAGCTGCTCAGGATGTTGAGAGCGGCGTCTTGTGACCACTGAACTCCTCTGGAGAAGGAGGATGAGGAGGACGAGGAGGAGGAGGAAGAGGGAGGGTGGGACGAGGAGAAGGACTCCAGAGGTGGCCCGCGAAAGTCGTTGTCCGATGAGGCGTGACGGCGGTCTGAAGAAGAGCTGTACGGTCCAGGATCAGGTCTGAGATCGGAGTCGGACGGCGGTGGTCTGTATGGGTAGTTGTGAGACATGGTGGGAGGAGAAACGCTCGCGGCGTCTCCTGCAGACAGAAGGTGTCAGGGAAGACAGGAGACATGAAATCTGACTCTCAGACATGTTAAAGTGTTGAGGACGCTTCATCCTGAGAGACAACAGCTGAAAACATGAACACAGCAGCTGCTCAGACAGGAGAAGAGAGGAAATCTGAGGACTGAAGGAGACACACCTCTAACCAACGGGTTAACAAATCCACCTGACCGTTCAACCAGAACTGGAGATTTTCCTCTGACTCAGTCTAAGATTCCTCTAATATAGCATTAGACTTTAAAATAAGTTAGAGCTGTCAAAGTTAAGTTAAGTAATAATGAAATTAGTTTACACAAATTTCACTAATTTATTAAACACATTAATGGTTTTAAAGTTTTAAAGATAGACTGAAGATCCTGGTCTCATCTGAAACTAGAGACCCTGATGGATCCATCGGTACCAACCAGGTCAGACTACTACTACTACTACTACTACTACTACTACTACTACTACATACTGGTCTCATCTGAAACTAGAGACCCTGATGGATCCATCGGTACCAACCAGGTCAGACTGCTACTACTACTACTACTACTACTACTACTACTACTACTACTACATACTGGTCTCATCTGAAACTAGAGAACCTGATGGATCCATCAGTACCAACCAGGTCAGACTACTACTACTACTACATCCTGGTCTCATCTGAAACTAGAGAAGCTGATGGATCCATCGGTACCAACCAGGTCAGACTACTACTACTACTACTACTACTACTACTACTACTACATCCTGGTCTCATCTGAAACTAGAGAACCTGATGGATCCATCGGTACCAACCAGGTCAGACTACTACTACTACTACTACTACTACTACTACATCCTGGTCTCATCTGAAACTAGAGAACCTGATGGATCCATCGGTACCAACCAGGTCAGACTACTACTACTACTACTACTACTACATCCTGGTCTCATCTGAAACTAGAGAACCTGATGGATCCATCGGTACCAACCAGGTCAGACTACTACTACTACTACTACTACTACTACATCCTGGTCTCATCTGAAACTAGAGAACCTGATGGATCCATCGGTACCAACCAGGTCAGACTACTACTACTACTACTACTACTACTACTACTACATCCTGGTCTCATCTGAAACTACAGAGCCTGATGATCCATCAGTACCAACCAGGTCAGACTACTACTACTACTACTACTACTACTACTACATCCTGGTCTCATCTGAAACTACAGAGCCTGATGGATCCATCAGTACCAACCGATATGTATATATTTCATATTTCATATGTCATTTAATTGTTGTACTTACTAATACTTCTTGACATATATTGTGTTATACTGGATTAAATTAAAGTTATAGTTACAATATATATAACTATTTTCTTACATTTCATTATGTTTGTATCGGAGTAACTGTAACCGAATTAATGAAGTATTTCTGATTCTGACTCTTCAGTCGGGTTTTGAACGCAGTACTTTTACTTGTAGTGGAGTATTTTCGGAAGGCGTTATTAGTAGTTTTACTGCAGTAAAGATCTGGATACTTCTTCCACCTGTTTACTGAGGAGTAGCGGTATTACATAGGGAACACATACTAGCTAAATGTTGTTAAACATACAAAACACGCTAATGCTACAGAAACACTTCACTAATCAGAGTTATTGATCGGTAATTAAACTGTTGATCCCTCCACGTACACAGCAGTCACAGCAGAGCCTCTGCGTGTCAACTGAAATGAGACATTTACAAGACGACGTGTTAGAATGAGGCTAACAGGGTTAGCTTAGCGAGCTAACGTTCCCTTTATCTACACAGCTAGCATTAGCTAAGGGCTGTTAGCCCTTCAGTCGTTTGAAACTTCAGCTGCGGACTTACCGTAAATTAAACACCGAACGTCGTCGATTACAGCAAGCAGTCGCTTCGTAACGAAACCGTAGAATCACGGAGGAAAAATGCAGAAAGCCGAACTGGTTTTTGTTGAGATGTTAGTACGCTGAGAGTAGCTAACTAGCTAACTGACTGACTGACTACTGCTGCTGCCGCTGCTTCTTCTTCGTTTTCTCCGTCTTCTTCTTTGTTTTAATGCCGAATAATAAACTAAGAGACGGAGCTTTACCGCCACCTGCTGGTGTGGAGGTTACACAAAATAAAATAAAATAAAATAAAATAAAATAAAATAAAATAAAATAAGATAAAATAAAATAAAATAGATTAAACACAGTAAAAAATATTAAAATTCAATACAATAAAATAAAACACAATTAAACTAATATAAATTAAATAGAATTAATTAAGTAAAAAAAGATAAATTAAATTAAATTCAGTAAAAGAGACCAAGTAAGACACAGTCAAATAATATTAAAGTAAAAAGTGCAATAAATCAAATAAAATAAAGTGAAATTAAATTAAATAACGAAAAGTTATTTAATCATGATACAATAAATTAAGTACTATAAAATAAAATAAAACAGCATTAAATTAAATGATGTAAAACTAAAATAAAAAGAGATTAATTAGATTAAGTACTATAGAATATAACAAAATAAAACAATATTAAATCAAATAAAATATAAGAACATTTAATAACATTAATAGAATACAGTACAATGAATTACAATGAGTACAAAAAGATCAAATAAAATAAATTAAAAATTCGGGGCGGCAGTAGCTCAGTCCGTAAGGACTTGGGTTAGGACGCGGACGTCACGGTTCAAGACCCCCATGGACCAAGACCAACTGGTTGCTGGAGAGATGCCAGTTTACCTCTTGGGCACTGCCGAGGTGCCCCTGAGCAAGGCACCGAACCCCCAACTGCTCTGGGCGCTTGTCAGGAGCAGCCCCCTCACTCTGACATCTCTCCATTGACATGTATATGTACTGTGTGAACAACAGAGTGTAAAGCTGAATTTCCCCACTGTGGGACTAATAAAGGAATATCTTTCTTTCTTTCTTAAGTACAATTAAATTAAATCAAGTAAAATAAAATCATTTAATTATAATAAAATAAAGTAAGAATGATGAGAAAAAATTGAGCAAAACAAATTAAAAAAAAGTTAAGTACAATAAATTTTAAAAAATATTGAGTACAATAAAATAAAATAACGTTTACAGATTTCATTGTGTTTTTGTGCCTGTTTTAGCTGCATAGACACTGACTAACAAAATGCCAGAGTTTGATCTCTTTCTTGGTTTTTTATTTTTATTTTATTTTTTTAGTTTTATTTTTTGTCCGTCAGTGTGAACATAACTGTATAAATTTAATAAATAAATATAACGGCCACAAAAGACTCTCTGAAATCAACATTAAGTAAAATACCATTTTATTCAAGTCTAACAGGGTATACTGGGGCTAGTCTTGGTGTTTAAAATGTGAGATTTTAAAATTAAAGTAATTATATTGTGAGGAAAAAAATCATAATAATACAAGTCATGATTTTAAGAGAAACATACTAATATTATGACATTTGTTCTTGTAAATTTTCATCTTAACTCTCATAAATTATTATTTTTCTCTATGAATATGCCATATGCCTTCATACTTTTATTATTCGGGTTGTTAAACCTTAGTTTATTGGAACCATTAGCGTTAAACTCTGACTTCTTTTACAGCTGTAAATGAGATTTTAAATGTTTTCTTTCTCAGGCTGTCTAGAGTTTAACCATCAGATGGTGCAGGAGGACCATGTTCAGACCAGCTCAGTGATGCCCTCAGCTCCGTACAGGCCCAGTAAGATAAGATAAGATATTCCTTTATTAGTCTACCTGCTACTGGTCAGCATGCGTCAGTGAAATGAAAACATGTTCATGATCTGACATTTTATTTGACTTTCAGACATTCACAGCAGATTCATGACATTTTAGCTTTGCGCTATAGGATAAAATAGGCTATTTATTGTCTATCTAATTCTGCCTATACACACACACACACACACACACACACACACATATTCTAATCTATTGCTGCCTCATGTTTATAACAGCAGTAACATTATAAGTGGTAAAACAATTGAACATGAGACTGAGGATCCTTTATTTGTCGCCGGTGGATGTAAAACCTCAGTGAAATGAAATTCCAGCAAACTCAGATCTGCAGCTGTGCCATAAATATGGAATAAAAGAAAATAAAATGAGAAGAAAATTGAAATAAAATGAAATATTCTCCAATAGAAAAAAAGGATATAATATACACAAAATACACAAGATCATTGCACATTTAGCTTTAAATGTTTCCTACATGAATTAAGGTGATTTGAGCCTTTCAGCAGACGTCTCATGTCCCACGTTTTGGACGTAGCCGTCCCACATCAGGGAATAATAATCTGTCTGAGACACATCTCCCATTTCTTTTATGAGCGTCAGATCTGAGCGTCGGTTTGATTAGGACACATCCTGAGATGTAACTGGTTCTCTGGGCCCCCACCAGACATGCCCACTTTATGATAGTCCCAGTCAGTCCGGATCAAGTCATAGTCCAGTCAGCGTATTAGTCCACTAACATGTTGATCAGAGGATTAAATACTGGACTGATCTCCTTTAAGGTTCACTATGAACAGATAAGAAATGTGAGATTGAATATAATATTTTTGACCGCCCTAATATTAAATAATATACAGTTAACATGTAATCTGAGTACACTGATGTAACTCAAAAATCATTTTCTGATCTGAAGAGCAAAAGTGATCAGGATCAAATGCAACAGGCTACAGAAAAATATAAAATGATAAACTAAAAAACACTTAAAATAAAAAAAACACATGAAAGACTCGTAGAAAGGAAGATAAGATTAAATAAATGACTCTTGGTTTAAGTTAAATAAATGAATTAAATGTACATCTGCTTTATAAATGTATTTATTTATGATTTATAATAAAATAAGATATTGATCCAGACAGTATTAGCTGCACAGTAAAGGACCATTTAGTAGCTGTTCTGGACTCTCAGTGATTTCACACAGACTTCCTCCATTGATGGATCACTTCAGGACTTCTCTTCAATGCTGGCTCTACTAAACTACTACTATATACTACTATAGTACCACTATATACTACTATATGCTATGATATAAAGTAGACATACACAGTAAAATAGCATGAAATAAAATAGAAGTAGATGCAGAAAAACAAAATGAACATTTTACTGTATTAAATGACAGTTTTATGTTTCTCTGTCTCCTTGAATAAATCCAGTGTGGACAGTAGTACCAGTAGTAGCAGATGTAGTAGTGAAAGTATTCTCGGTAGTAGAACAGAGTACAGCAGGTGGAGCCACAGACTGCATGTTAGACACTTTATTCATACATCGATTCTGCTTGTAGACAGAAAGATCAGCAAACACAGCGGATGATATTTGATATTAAAATGATTAAAAAATCCCATTTCATATATGTTTATATGTTTATCAAATTCAGTGTTTAAGGAAACAATAAAAACCCATTTAGATGAGAAATCCCTTTGACAGCTCCATCAGCGTTCAGCTGAAATCACATCTACAGAAGATGAGCAGCAGCTGTTTGTGTTTGAGTGAATACTCAGAGTTCATTTACCACAGTACGCAGTAGAAATCAACACAAATACTTTTAAGGATGTAGTTAGAGTATCTTTTTTAAATCAGCAAAATATAAAATAACAGAAACAGAAGGAAAGAAATCCATCAGCACGCTGCACAATCAAGCATTTATTTTATTTATATATATATATATATATATATATATACATGCATATATAAGCAGATGAAATATAGTTTAAAGTGTTTTACAGTAATGTCAGAAAAACTTAATACATAAAGTGTGAGAGTGTTAAAATAAATCTATATATAATACAAGTTCAATTGATTTAAATTACACATGATGTTTTTAAAGACAAATGTGGAATAAAAGTAATGGAGAAAAGTAATAAAATTATATGAAATAATACTCCAAATGTCACTGAAAATATGCATCACTGATATATTGTAAACTAACATTCAGAACCATAAAGCAGATGTACATTTAATTAATTTATTTAACTTAAACCAAGAGTCATTTATTTAATCTTATCTTCCTTTCTACGAGTCTTTCATGTGTTTTTTTTATTTTAAGTGTTTTTTAGTTTATCATTTTATATTTTTCTGTAGCCTGTTGCATTTGATCCTGATCACTTTTGCTCTTCAGATCAGAAAATGATTTTTGAGTTACATCAGTGTACTCAGATTACATGTTAACTGTATATTATTTAATATTAGGGCGGTCAAAAATATTATATTCAATCTCACATTTTTTTTATCAGTTCATAATGAACCTTAAAGGAGATCAGTCCAGTATTTAATCCTCTGATCAACATGTTAGTGGACTAATATGCTGCTGTATGGAAATGTATGTATATATTTATTATAGTAAATCAATAACAACACTAATCAATACCAGATATTGTCCAGAAACCCTCCCAGGTTCTGACTTTAGCATCAACAATCTGCTCCAATCAGAACATGACAAACTGCAGCCCAACAGGCAACAACAGCTGTCAGTGTGTCAGAGTGCTGACTGGACTAGGACTTGATCCAGACTGACTGGGACTATCAGAAAGTGGGCATGTCTGTAAAGGGGAGACTGGTGGGACCCAGAGAACCCATTTACATCCACACATCTGGAGGTCAGAGGTCAGCGGACCCCTGTGAAAGTGGACATGACAGTTTTTCCTCCTCAACATTTAGTGTAACTAAAGAAATTAATATTAAAAACAAATTATCGTAACATGTTATTATGATGTTAACTATATGTATTTCAGTACAGTGGTTGATTTTTATCTGTGTATTTAATGGTTAATAAAGAAACACGGGTCCATATTCAGTGAAGTGTGGACGCCACCAGGCTGACATGAGGTTGATCCTAATGAGCCTGTTAACTGTCAGCAGGAATCACCTGAACTCAGACACCTGTCTGACAGAAAACAATCAGCTGATCCTGATCCTGGATCTGTCTGTTCAGCGCTGCAGGCCTTGCTGTACTTTATGTCAGTACTACTAACGCATTAATAATTAATAGTTTTAACTGTAAACACTCTTCAGGTCTCAGCTTGAACTAACTCTGGTCCTGAACTCTGATTGGACAAACATCACTGCAGCTCTGATGCTCCCATTCACTACGGCAACAGGTAAATAACAACAACTAATAACTAATAGTTATGAGCAAATAATAAACAATAACTCCATGTTCATCCAGCTGATGTACAGACAAAGAGTATAGAGCACAAAGGATAAACTCTGCTGTTACTTTGACATCAGCTGCCATCTTGGTTTTTAATCGTCTCCATCTTGGTTTTTAGTCATCACCATCTTGGTTTTTAGTCGTCTACATCTTGGTTTTTAGTCGTCTCCATCTTGGTTTTTAGTCGTCTACATCTTGGTTTTTAGTCGTCTCCATCTTGGTTTTTAGTCGTCTCCATCTTTGTTTTTAATCGTCTCCATCTTTGTTTTAGTCGTCTCCATCTTGGTTTTTAATCGTCACCATCTTGGTTTTAGTCGTCTCCATCTTGGTTTTTAGTCGTCTCCATCTTGGTTTTTAATCGTCACCATCTTGGTTTTAGTCGTCTCCATCTTGGTTTTTAGTCGTCTCCATCTTGGTTTTTAATCGTCACCATCTTGGTTTTAATCGTCTCCATCTTGGTTTTTAATCGTCTCCATCTTTGTTTTTAATCGTCTCCATCTTTGTTTTTAATCGTCTCCATCTTGGTTTTTAGTCGTCTCCATCTTTGTTTTTAATCGTCTCCATCTTTGTTTTTAATCGTCTCCATCTTGGTTTTTAGTCGTCTACATCTTTGTTTTTAGTCGTCTCCATCTTGGTTTTTAATCGTCACCATCTTGGTTTTTAATCGTCTCCATCTTGGTTTTTAGTCGTCTCCATCTTGGTTTTTAGTCATCACCATCTTGGTTTTTAATCGTCTCCATCTTTGTTTTTAGTCGTCTCCATCTTTGTTTTTAGTCGTCTCCATCTTGGTTTTTAATCGTCTCCATCTTTGTTTTTAGTCGTCTCCATCTTGGTTTTTAAACATCACCATCTTGGTTTTTAGGCGTCACCATCTTGGTTTTTAGTCGTCACCATCTTGGTTTTTAATCGTCTCCATCTTTGTTTTTAATCGTCTCCATCTTTGTTTTTAGTCGTCTCCATCTTTGTTTTTAGTCGTCTCCATCTTGGTTTTTAGTCGTCACCATCTTTGTTTTTAATCGTCTCCATCTTGGTTTTTAGTCGTCTACATCTTGGTTTTTAATCGTCTCCATCTTGGTTTTTAATCGTCTCCATCTTGGTTTTTAGTCGTCTCCATCTTGGTTTTTAGTCGTCTCCATCTT
>CAMQGK010000193.1:940000-1072500 GCA_947000775.1 Pterois miles
GTCAGGCCGCGGGCCTAAGGTCAGGCTGTGGACCGCGGGCCTCAGGTTGGGCCGTGGGCCTAAGGTCAGGCTGTGGACCGCGGGCCTCAGGTTGGGCCGCGGGCCTAAGGTCAGGCTGTGGACCGTGGGCCTCAGGTCGGGCCGCGGGCTTCGGGTCGGGCCGCGGGCTTTGGGTCGGGCCGCGGGCCTCGGGTCGGGCCGCGGGCTTCGGGTCGGGCCACGGGCCTTGGGTCGGGCCGCGGGCTTCGGGTCGGGCCGTGGGCCTCAGGTCAGGCCTCAGGTCAGGCCTCAGGTCAGGCCGCGGGCCTCGGGTCGGGCCGCGGGCCTCGGGTCGGGCCGCGGGCTTCGGGTCGGGCCACGGGCCTTGGGTCGGGCCGTGGGCCTCAGGTCAGGCCTCGGGTCGGGCCGCGGGCCTCGGGTCGGGCCGCGGGCCTCGGGTCGGGCCCCTCTGCTGGTTGATCTGCTGCCTGATGGCTCCCAGCGGAAGGATTCAACCTAATAGTTCTTGTGAATGCAGCACTGTCATTTAAATTGCTAATTATGATGGAAGAAATAAATAAAACATGACCTTAGCGTGTTTTTATCTCTCACTGTAAAAACGTGGACGACCGTAAATCTGATCCGTCGTCGGTTTTATGCAGCTGAGCAGAATCTGAGCTGCTGGAGCAGATATTTCCTGATGTCTCGCTCAACATGAAAAACAAAAATTGTACAAAATTTTCAATCAGTTTGCTCATTTTATTTGCAAATATTTTTCATCTGAACACACTTGATAGTTGTTGTTTATGTTGGTTTATGGACTAATATGTTTTTTTCAGTGCTTGTTTAGAGAAGAAGTTCATAAGGGAATTAATATCCATGTCTGGTGCTGCTCTGTCTCTTTTTTAATCTTATTTTACATATGATGATGAATAACATCCCATAAATAGTTCCCACTTCATGTTAAACGTCCATCACTATCTCTTCTTCTGTGTGACTCATTAAACTAATGATACTAACGACTCCTAGACGACCACCATGTTAATACTACGTCACTGCTCCGACCCTCTCATAACGCGGTAGGTGGGTTCACCTCGGAGCTATGACTCCGACCAATCGGTGGTCGGAGTCATAGCGGACACATGCCAGATAATGTGACTACATAACACAAACATCTTTATGAATAATGTTCACAAAGTGGAAACAATACCGACATATCAACGCTTTTAAAAGGACAACACGGCGAGCTTCACATGAAAATAAACAATGGTATAAAGTTTTTAAATGTAGCTTAAAATGCGTCACTTGTGTACTATAATAATGAACTGCCAGTGTGAGTGCACTTATGTAGTACTTACTGTGTATACTGACACCAACAGAGGACCACCCCCCCAGGAGGAGCTGATCCCAGCAGGGTCCTGGTGGTCAAACGGTGGTTCTACGCCTGCAGCTGCTGGTTGTGCTCGTGTGTCTCACCATCGAGACATCGAGACATCGCCGCAGATTTAACGCTGAACGTGTGACGTCTGGTCCTCCGGCTCGCTGACGTCGGGTTTCTCTGTCTCATCCGGTAGAAAGTCAGCAGATGATTCACATCACACTGACTGAATGCTCTCTGATTCATATTCATATACAACGTGGGGAAATACATACAGGATGTGTAAATTCTGTGAAAAAGTGAAAGTATTAGTTCTGAGCAGCTTTTGTGACAAACTGTACTTCAGTCCGTCTCTCTGTCGGACGTTTCACTGGCGTCTGGTAGCTTTCAGTCCAAAATGGAGGCTCTGCTGTATAGTTTCTTCACAAATGGACACACTGATGATGGAATACGATGAGGACGTATTCATCCAGCTGAAACGTGCACGTATCTGTACTTTTGTCCAAAGAAACTATTTAAAGTGTTGGAGTACGTGATAAACAGATACTGTATTAATCTGGGGACTTCTCCTTTAACTCTCTACATTTCCGGGAGCAGACAAACTCTTCTTCTGTGGTTTTCTGATGCAGCGAGGAGGAAGACGGATGAACTCTTCTTTCTCTGTCAAACTTTGAGGTATTTTGTGGTCAAACTTCCCTAAATGTCCCTGAGACAAAGAGAAGAAGAGAATAAATGAGTGCAGAGAGCTCCATGTGGCGCTGCGATGGAATATTGATGACCCTCCTCGTCTCCCGACGACCTCCGTTTGGTCCTCTCATGTTGTATCAAATATTCATGCAGCTCTGTGTCCCCTCAGATCCCATAATGCATCGGTAATGTCCTGTCAGGTGAGGCATGATGGGAGAGCCGATGATGGAGCGGAGCTCCAGGAGGGACGGAGGAGGATCCTTTCTTCTTCTCCTCCTCTAAAGGTGTAGAAGTTTCACAGCTGAAACTGACAGGAGCCCAGAGTCGAACCCTGAGGAGCGCCGAGCTGCTCTTCTTCTCTCCTTCTCGTTGTGTCGGCAGGTTACAGGATTAAATATCAGCAGCTCTTATATGAGACAGCCGTCCAACCGAAGAGGCAGCAGGTCTCGCTAACGGCGTATGACCGCGCGGCGTTAAAGGCGTTTCATGTCGTTAACCGAACAAAGTCTCACTCAACTCATCCAATACCGTCGCATGGTCATCTGAGAGACGACAGGGTTCCCCTCCAGTGTCCCTGTTGGACGGACAGGGACGGCGTGTCAATATACACCTGTTACATGCATAGTGTCCTTTCAAAATAAACTTCTGTTTTCACAGGTAGTAGGGTTTAGGTTTAGATAGGGTTAGGAAACAGTCATGGTTGGTGTTGACTTCACTGACTAATGACTCACAGGACCGATGATACTAACGTGTCATGTGACTAGAGACTGAACATAATAAGTCACCGCATACTGTTACTAAAAGGTGCCTCCAGGCCACTGATCAATAAATCGATATATTGATCCAGATCGATGCGCCGTTACACTCCTGCTAATTACAAGGAAATCTGGCTCATAGTTAGTTGTTGGATATGTTGCCCTGAACCAGAGTGTTGGACTAATGCACTGATGACGGAGCCCCAACCATCGAAACTCCGACAGTCTGTAGCAATGTAAGACACTCATATCTCCGATCTTCCCTTTGGGCCCTGAATGCAGCAGCAGGTCTTCTTCCCATCATCACCTTGGTGTTCCAGCTGTGTCGGGAGTCAAGGGGTGATGGTGGCGGCAGATGGTGGGCAGCCCCGGCGAGAACCGAACGGCCACTTCGACCACCATCCCCGCCGAGAGGTGAGGGGGTTTCCTACACAGAGCAACAGGGGCGAGAATGATGTTGAGGGTGAGCCGGGCCTCACCTCGACATCCATCAGGGCTCAGTGGTAATGAGGGGAGGAGGAGGAGGAGGTGAAGAAGAGGAGAGGAACAGGTGAAGGAGGGAGGAGGTGAGGCTCAGAGGAGAGGAGGAGGAGGGAGGTGAGAGATATTAGTGATGGTGATAAATAAGAAAACAGCAGGAGGCAGACAGAGAGAGAAAGAGAGAGGATGACGCAGCGAGAACAAGTGAAAGAAGACTGATAAAACGATGAAGAAGAGTTGAAAGAGAGAGAGACTAAATGATGGAAGACAGGTAGATGAATGTGAGGACAAAGAGACGATAAACAGCTGTTCATAAAGTCATAATGGTGACTCCTGAGCAGGGTTTAATACAGCATCATGGGTGGGCCGAGACTGACTACATGAACTAAGTAAAACACCACTCTGAACTGTTCACTCAGCGACCTCCAGCTTCAGAAACCTCCGTCAGCAACAGCATGTGACCAACTGTTCGCTCAGCGACCTCCAGCTTCAGAAACCTCCGTCAGCAACAGCATGTGACCAACTGTTCGCTCAGCGACCTCCAGCTTCAGAAACCTCCGTCAGCAACAGCATGTGACCAACTGTTCGCTCAGCGACCTCCAGCTTCAGAAACCTCCGTCAGCAACAGCATGTGACCAACTGTTCACTCAGCGACCTCCAGCTTCAGAAACCTCCGTCAGCAACAGCATGTGACCAACTGTTCGCTCAGCGACCTCCAGCTTCAGAAACCTCCGTCAGCAACAGCATGTGACCAACTGTTCGCTCAGCGACCTCCAGCTTCAGAAACCTCCGTCAGCAACAGCATGTGACCAACTGGACGCTCAGCTGACTGCGACGTTAACCCACCGACAGCGCCATAGACGTCGGACTATTAATAGTAACGCTGGCTTATTGTGTCCCGTCAGTCTTTAGTCAGGTGACTTATTGTTATTCAGTGAAGTTAACAACATCCACAACTGTTTCCTAACCCTACCTAAGCCTAAACCTAACTTCCTGTGAAAACAGAAGTTTATTTTGAAAGGACACTATGCATGTACCACCAGAGGGGAACCCTGTGACTCGTCTCTGATGCTGAGAGACGACGACACAAAGACCTAATGGAGTATCGGACAGCTGGGAGTGAGGACGAGCTGTAAGTCAGAGAGTTTAACCTGTTGTATGTTCAGAGTTTAACGTGTTGTATGTTCAGTTTAACGTGTTGTATGTTCAGTGTTTAACGTGTTGTATGTTCAGTGTTTAACGTGTTGTATGTTCAGTGTTTAACGTGTTGTATGTTCAGTTTAACGTGTTGTATGTTCAGTGTTTAACGTGTTGTATGTTCAGTGTTTAACGTGTTGTATGTTCAGTGTTTGACGTGTTGTATGTTCAGTGTTTGACGTGTTGTATGTTCAGTGTTTAACGTGTTGTATGTTCAGTGTTTAACGTGTTGTATGTTCAGTGTTTAACGTGTTGTATGTTCAGAGTTTAACGTGTTGTATGTTCAGTGTTTAACGTGTTGTATGTTCAGTGTTTGACGTGTTGTATGTTCAGAGTTTAACGTGTTGTATGTTCAGTTTAACGTGTTGTATGTTCAGTGTTTAACGTGTTGTATGTTCAGTTTAACGTGTTGTATGTTCAGTGTTTAACGTGTTGTATGTTCAGTTTAACGTGTTGTATGTTCAGTGTTTAACGTGTTGTATGTTCAGTTTAACGTGTTGTATGTTCAGTGTTTAACGTGTTGTATGTTCAGTGTTTAACGTGTTGTATGTTCAGTTTAACGTGTTGTATGTTCAGTGTTTAACGTGTTGTATGTTCAGAGTTGAACGTGTTGTATGTTCAGAGTTTAACATGTTGTATGTTCAGTGTTTAACGTGTTGCATGTTCAGTGTTTAACGTGTTGTATGTTCAGTGTTTAACGTGTTGTATGTTCAGTGTTTAACGTGTTGTATGTTCAGTTTAACGTGTTGTATGTTCAGTTTAACGTGTTGTATGTTCAGTGTTTAACGTGTTGTATGTTCAGTGTTTAACGTGTTGTATGTTCAGTGTTTGACGTGTTGTATGTTCAGTGTTTAACGTGTTGTATGTTCAGTGTTTAACGTGTTGTATGTTCAGTTTAACGTGTTGTATGTTCAGTTTGACGTGTTGTATGTTCAGAGTTTAACGTGTTGTATGTTCAGTGTTTAACGTGTTGTATGTTCAGAGTTTAACGTGTTGTATGTTCAGTGTTTGATGTGTTGTATGTTCAGTGTTTAACGTGTTGTATGTTCAGTGTTTAACGTGTTGTATGTTCAGTGTTTGATGTGTTGTATGTTCAGTGTTTAACGTGTTGTATGTTCAGTGTTTAACGTGTTGTATGTTCAGTGTTTGACGTGTTGTATGTTCAGTGTTTGACGTGTTGTATGTTCAGTGTTTAACGTGTTGTATGTTCAGTGTTTGACGTGTTGTATGTTCAGTGTTTGACGTGTTGTATGTTCAGTGTTTGACGTGTTGTATGTTCAGTGTTTAACGTGTTGTATGTTCAGTTTAACGTGTTGTATGTTCAGTGTTTGACGTGTTGTATGTTCAGTGTTTGACGTGTTGTATGTTCAGTGTTTGACGTGTTGTATGTTCAGTGTTTAACGTGTTGTATGTTCAGTGTTTGACGTGTTGTATGTTCAGTGTTTGACGTGTTGTATGTTCAGTGTTTAACGTGTTGTATGTTCAGTGTTTAACGTGTTGTATGTTCAGTGTTTGACGTGTTGTATGTTCAGTGTTTGACGTGTTGTATGTTCAGTGTTTGACGTGTTTCCTCTCCATCCTCACAGCAGCTCATCATGTTGCTGCTGCTGCTGTTGATGATGATGAGGATGATGATGCAGATGACCACACAGTCATTATCATTCACTACACTCCCACAATCCTCTGCTCCAACTCCAATTACCGTGTGATTGTATGCTTGGCAGGGAAAACATAATTAACAGGCTGCGTCTGTGCCAACCCAAGCAGCCAACACGCTGTTTGTGTAGCGCGTCGATCTGAACGCAGGAAAGCAAACACAACAACAGCAACAACAACAACACAAACGGCGCCGTGTTCGCGGGTTCAGAGGCAGAGCGCCGGCTCCACGCTCCCGCGAGGCCGCCGCCATTCGTCGTAATGGCGGCGGCGGCTCCACGCTCTTCTCTCTGATGGACTGCAGGCTGCTGAGGGAGGACACTTTGTGGTGTGGACAAGAGGAATTATGGGAGAGCACGCCAAGAGAGGCCCGCGGGGACGTACCGATGTGTGTTTTAAAACACACACTGAGGAATATCTGAGTATCAGGACACAAACGTGCTTGTTAGAGGCTGTTAGAAGCATCACACACACATCACTACTATCTGAACACACTCACTGAGTTTTACACCAGCGTCATGACAGCAGCTCCTCATAACCACAGGAGCTGGTCACCATGACGACGAGAGCTTTTCTAACACAACGCAAACAGCAATAAGAAATGTGTCATTATGACATTTTGAAAATGGTCTAGTTTAAACAAAAAAATGTTTATTGTAAAAATGAGAAAAGAAATGTCAAAGAACATATAGTTGGTGTCACGTCAACATCAGCACCCAGCAGCAGAGCTGCACGTCCACCATGTTGGACTGAAAGTGACAATCAGACGCCAGTAAAAACTCATCCTGTGTTGAACCGTAAAATATTATAAATATTCACACTATTATAACTATTCACTGATTTATGTATTAACCTTTCAGCCCGGCTGCTTCCCAGAGGAGCAGAAAGTGAGCGATGGACAGAAATGGAAGTTTGCTTTTGGCCGTCGCCATCTTGGTGTTTCACTGTCGCCGTCTTGGCTTTAGGCTGTCGCCATTTTGGGTTTTGGAAGAAACACAGACCAGAGTTTACGTTCTGTGTGGAACCAACAAGCTGTAGTTTTAATCCAGAACACAATCGTTTCCCATTAACTGTTTCTGTTGGCGATCCTATCCTCAGTTTTACGTTAGAACATGTTGCTTTAAAGTTTCGTTTTCACTTTAACCTCACTGTAAGCGTAGCAGGCCCCTACTGACCCACACCTATGGGGCTGACAGCAACCGACGGTGGAATCAAGTGGTTTTAAGCGGGACAGATGAGCAGAGATAGTCACTTGCTTTTTGTGGTTGAGAGTATTTAAAAATGTATTAATTGTCATGAAGAGTGGATCCAGAGGGTTAAATTCATCTTCATGCACACAAACACGAAGACGAAGACGAAGACGAGTCGGCTCCAACGGCTGAATCTCAGAAACACTGAAACACTGTGAAACAGAAATGTGTTGAAACGGTCGCTGTGTGTGTAGGAATCCATCATTTTACAGGAAGACCATGTACTGAGCGTGAGTCCTGTACATTCAGCAGAACGGCTGCAGCTTCTTCTTCTTCTTCTTATTTATCGAGTGGCGGCGAGTCGCTGCTGCTTATTTACAGCAGATTGTTCCTCCAGATGTTTTACAGGGAGACAAATCCCCAAACGCTCTCACTGGTCTCTGCGTCCAGATGGAAGTCATTCTTTATCAGACTCCATAATCCTCCTCCTCCTCCTCCTCCTCCTCTTCTCTGAGAGAGGAAACAGAGGGAAGGTGGAGGTGAAGCGTCTCCTCCTCCTCGTGTCACTGATATTCTCCAGTTGTCTCGACACGTTTTCACTAAAACTCTCTGAAGCTTCTGGATGTTTCTGACGCTTCACAAGAAGAAACAGACTGATTAGTTGTGACTGACAGGAAACAGAGGAGCTGGTTTCTGGTGCCTGGTAAGAAGCCCCAGAGTCCCCGTAGAAAACCTCTCATTTTACTGCAGCAGGGTCTCAGTCCTGGTTCTGGTTCTCTGGTACCTCCCTTCCCTCCAGTGGGCCCAGCAATACGGCCTGGACCTCCAGCAGCGTGGCGTCGGTGTCGGAGCACTGGCTGGAAGAGGAGGAGCCACTGCTGCTGGGCCCGGAGTTCTGCACCTCCTGCTGGACCTCTCCACCTCCTCCTGGACCTCTTCATCTCCTCACCTCCTCCTGGAGCTCTCCACCTCCTCCTGGAGCTCTCCACCTCCTCCTGGACCTCTTCATCTCCTCACCTCCTCCTGGAGCTCTCCACCTCCTCCTGGACCTCTTCATCTCCTCACCTCCTCCTGGAGCTCTCCACCTCCTCCTGGAGCTCTCCACCTCCTCCTGGACCTCTTCATCTCCTCACCTCCTCCTGGAGCTCTCCACCTCCTCCTGGAGCTCTCCACCTCCTCCTGGACCTCTTCATCTCCTCACCTCCTCCTGGAGCTCTCCACCTCCTCCTGGACCTCTTCATCTCCTCACCTCCTCCTGGAGCTCTCCACCTCCTCCTGGACCTCTTCATCTCCTCACCTCCTCCTGGAGCTCTCCACCTCCTCCTGGACCTCTTCACCTCCTCCTGGACCTCTCCACCTCTCCACCTACTCCTGGACCTCTCCACCTCCTCCTGGACCTCTCCACCTCCTCCTGGACCTCTTCACCTCCTCCTGGAGCTCTCCACCTCCTCCTGGACCTCTCCACCTCCTCCTGGACCTCTTCATCTCCTCACCTCCTCCTGGAGCTCTCCACCCCCTCCTGGACCTCTCCACCTCTCCACCTCCTCCTGGACCTCTCCACCTCCTCCTGGACCTCTTCACCTCCTCCTGGAGCTCTCCACCTCCTCCTGGACCTCTCCACCTCCTCCTGGACCTCTCCACCTCCTCCTGGACCTCTTCATCTCCTCACCTCCTCCTGGACCTCTCCACCTCCTCCTGGACCTCTTCATCTCCTCACCTCCTCCTGGACCTCTCCACCTCTCCACCTCCTCCTGGACCTCTCCACCTCCTCCTGGACCTCTCCACCTCCTCCTGGACCTCTCCACCTCCTCCTGGACCTCTTCATCTCCTCACCTCCTCCTGGACCTCTCCACCTCCTCCTGGACCTCTTCATCTCCTCACCTCCTCCTGGACCTCTCCACCTCTCCACCTCCTCCTGGACCTCTCCACCTCCTCCTGGACCTCTCCACCTCCTCCTGGACCTCTCCACCTCCTCCTGGACCTCTCCACCTCCTCCTGGACCTCTCCACCTACTCCTGGACCTCCTGGACCTCTCCACCTCCTCCTGGAGCTCTCCACCTCCTCCTGGACCTCTCCACCTCCTCCTGGACCTCTCCACCTCCTCCTGGACCTCTCCACCTACTCCTGGACCTCCTGGACCTCTCCACCTCCTCCTGGAGCTCTCCACCTCCTCCTGGACCTCTCCACCTCCTCCTGGACCTCTCCACCTCCTCCTGGACCTCTCCACCTCTCCACCTCCTCCTGGACCTCTCCACCTCCTCCTGGACCTCTCCACCTCCTCCTGGACCTCTTCACCTCCTCCTGGAGCTCTGACAGCAGATCTGATGGTTTGTGTCTACAGCCTCCATCATTTCCCTGCTCCTATTCATGTCAGCAGCTGTGCAATGCATGCTGGTAGTGTAGCGTTATGTTGTTGCTACTTATTAGCATGAAGGCCCATGGGTCAAATCCGGCCCGCCACCTCACTTTATGTGTCCCGGTTTACAAAGAATATATTATCCTTATCATACAACTCTATGCTGCTTTACAGAAGTACGGTGTCCTTAAACTACATGTCCCACAATGCATCTCCATGTTGTTCCATGAAGCGTCTCAGTATCAGCGGTTTCCAGCAGAGGCGCTCTAGCAGACTGATGGGGTCGTAAAATAATCTGAATAGAACCAAAATGTCCAAGAAAAGCAAAGTTGGTGCAGAGGGAAGGACAGAAAGAGGATCCATGTTAGTGGTTGATGGAGACCAGCCGGTATGTCTTCTTTACTACGAGGCAGTAAAACACTGTCACACCACTGTCATCTACCACATGATCTCAGCTGATCAGCTGCTGATCAGTTTATACGCCACAGACTGAACGTTAGATCAGAGCTCATTGATCTGTTGGACTAGAGTTCTGCCCCTCTCAACTCCCACCACAAAGTTTATATATAACAGTTTATACGCCACAGACTGAACGTTAGATCAGAGCTCATTGATCTGTTGGACGAGAGTTCTGCCCCTCTCAACTCCCACCACAAAGTTTATATATAACAGTTTATACGCCACAGATTGAACGTTAGATCAGAGCTCATTGATCTGTTGGACTAGAGTTCTGCCCCTCTCAACTCCCACCACAAAGTTTATATATAACAGTGTATACGCCACAGACTGAACGTTAGATCAGAGCTCATTGATCTGGTGGACTATAGTTCTGCCCCTCTCAACTCCCACCACAAAGTTTATATATAACAGTTTATACGCCACAGACTGAACGTTAGATCAGAGCTCATTGATCTGTTGGACTAGAGTTCTGCCCCTCTCAACTCCCACCACAAAGTTACACTAAGCTAATGGAATAAACTGGGTTTGATAATATTGGTGTGATGGTAAAAAAAAACAAAAAACTTTTATTATTCACTAGAGGATTATTTTGATCTCTGATGGATGAGTAATGATGAGGGTATCTGAATCTCAGAAATTCATGGATTTATGTTATAATAACATAGAAATGTAAGGGTGTGTCCACATACAGTAGTTTTGTTTCTACCTGCAGATATATTGATGCACAAGCGTGTGTTTTTGTTACTGAACTCATTTGTACTAGTTCTGTATTATGATCAAGAGTAGATATATTTATATAGTCTTACAGTTACATCTATGATGCTGATGTGGTCCAGGATCAGACTGACAGGATGAGTCTGACCCCCCTGCTTTACCTTTCCTAAGTGGTTGTCTTGCCTGAACCTAGCTTTGGAGGTTTACGTGATGTACAAATGGTGTTAAAACGTTAACGTACGTCCTCGTGAAACGCTGAATGACCGTGTAATGTTGTGGTATTTATACGCTGTCCCATGATTTGTTGGTCATATCAAGGCGTCAGCATTAATCTGAGACTGTTTCAGAACCAGTTAAAAGTTCCTCACTCTCATTTTAATGGAAGGTTTTAGTATTTTCCCAGTGAGTATTAGTACTTTTACTGCAGTAAAGGACCTGCATATTTCTACCACCACTAGAAGGTTGAAGAAGGTGACTGGAAACTGGTTCAGCTGCTAAACCGAACTGTGCTAACATGTCCAGCTGCTAAACCGAACTGTGCTAACATGTCCAGCTGCTAAACCGAACTGTGCTAACATGTTCAGCTGCTAAACCGAACTGTGCTAACATGTTCAGCTGCTAAACCGAACTGTGCTAACATGTTCAGCTGCTAAACCGAACTGTGCTAACATGTCCAGCTGCTAAACCGAACTGTGCTAACATGTCCAGCTGCTAAACCGAACTGTGCTAACTGGTTCAGCTGCTAAACCAAACTGTGCTAACTGGTTCAGCTGCTAAACCGAACTGTGCTAACTGGTCCAGCTGCTAAACCGAACTGTGCTAACTGGTTCAGCTGCTAAACCGAACTGTGCTAACTGGTCCAGCTGCTAAACCGAACTGTGCTAACTGGTCCAGTTGCTAAACCGAACTGTGCTAACTGGTTCAGCTGCTAAACCGAACTGTGCTAACTGGTTAAGCTGCTAAACCGAACTGTGCTAACATGTTCAGCTGTTAAACCGAACTGTGCTAACTGGTTCAGCTGCTAAACCGAACTGTGCTAACTGGTTCAGCTGCTAAACCGAACTGTGCTAACTGGTCCAGCTGCTAAACCGAACTGTGCTAACATGTCTAGCTGCTAAACCGAACTGTGCTAACTGGTCCAGCTGCTAAACCGAACTGTGCTAACTGGTCCAGCTGCTAAACCGAACTGTGCTAACTGGTCCAGTTGCTAAACCGAACTGTGCTAACTGGTTCAGCTGCTAAACCGAACTGTGCTAACTGGTTCAGCTGCTAAACCGAACTGTGCTAACATGTTCAGCTGTTAAACCGAACTGTGCTAACTGGTTCAGCTGCTAAACCGAACTGTGCTAACTGGTCCAGCTGCTAAACCGAACTGTGCTAACATGTCCAGCTGCTAAACCGAACTGTGCTAACATGTCTAGCTGCTAAACCGAACTGTGCTAACATGTCTAGGTGCTAAACCGAACTGTGCTAACATGTCCAGCTGTTAAACCGACCTGTGCCAACATGTCCAGCTGTTAAACCGAACTGTGCTAACATGTCTAGCTGCTAAACCGAACTGTGCTAACATGTCTAGCTGCTAAACCGAACTGTGCTAACTGGTCCAGCTGCTAAACCGAACTTTGCTAACTGGTCCAGCTGCTAAACCGAACTGTGCCAACATGTTCAGCTGCTAAACCGAACTGTGCTAACATGTTAAGCTGCTAAACCGAACTGTGCTAACATGTCTAGCTGCTAAACCAAACTGTGCTAACATGTTCAGCTGCTAAACCGAACTGTGCTAACATGTTCAGCTGCTAAACCGAACTGTGCTAACTGGTCCAGCTGCTAAACCGAACTGTGCTAACTGGTCCAGCTGCTAAACCGAACTGTGCTAACTGGTCCAGCTGCTAAACCGAACTGTGCTAACTGGTCCAGCTGCTAAACCGAACTGTGCTAACATGTTCAGCTGCTAAACCGAACTGTGCTAACATGTTCAGCTGCTAAACCGAACTGTGCTAACTGGTCCAGCTGCTAAACCAAACTGTGCTAACTGGTCCAGCTGCTAAACCGAACTGTGCTAACTGGTCCAGCTGCTAAACCGAACTGTGCTAACATGTCCAGCTGCTAAACCGAACTGTGCTAACTGGTCCAGCTGCTAAACCGAACTGTGCTAACTGGTCCAGCTGCTAAACCGAACTGTGCTAACTGGTCCAGCTGCTAAACCGAACTGTGCTAACTGGTCCAGCTGCTAAACCGAACTGTGCTAACTGGTTCAGCTGCTAAACCGAACTGTGCTAACATGTCCAGCTGCTAAACCGAACTGTGCTAACTGGTCCAGCTGCTAAAGCGAACTGTGCTAACTGGTCCAGCTGCTAAACCGAACTGTGCTAACTGGTCCAGCTGCTAAACCGAACTGTGCTAACATGTCTAGCTGCTAAACCGAACTGTGCTAACTGGTCCAGCTGCTAAACCGAACTGTGCTAACATGTCCAGCTGCTAAACTGAGCTGTGCTAACTGGTCCAGCTGCTAAACCGAACTGTGCTAACTGGTCCAGCTGCTAAACCGAACTGTGCCAACATGTCCAGCTGCTAAACTGAACTGTGCTAACATGTTCAGCTGCTAAACCGAACTGTGCTAACATGTTCAGCTGCTAAACCAAACTGTGCTAACATGTCCAGCTGCTAAACCGAACTGTGCTAACATGTTCAGCTGCTAAACCGAACTGTGCTAACTGGTCCAGCTGCTAAACCGAACTGTGCTAACTGGTCCAGCTGCTAAACCGAACTGTGCTAACATGTTAAGCTGCTAAACCGAACTGTGCTAACATGTTAAGCTGCTAAACCGAACTGTGCTAACTGGTCCAGCTGCTAAACCGAACTGTGCTAACATGTTAAGCTGCTAAACCGAACTGTGCTAACATGTTAAGCTGCTAAACCGAACTGTGCTAACATGTTCAGCTGCTAAACCGAACTGTGCTAACTGGTCCAGCTGCTAAACCGAACTGTGCTAACATGTTCAGCTGCCAAACCGAACTGTGCTAACATGTTCAGCTGCTAAACCGAACTGTGCTAACATGTCCAGCTGCTAAACCGAACTGTGCTAACTGGTCCAGCTGCTAAACCGAACTGTGCTAACTGGTCCAGCTGCTAAACCGAACTGTGCTAACTGGTCCAGCTGCTAAACCGAACTGTGCTAACTGGTCCAGCTGCTAAACCGAACTGTGCTAACTGGTCCAGCTGCTAAACCGAACTGTGCTAACATGTTCAGCTGCTAAACCGAACTGTGCTAACTGGTCCAGCTGCTAAACCGAACTGTGCTAACTGGTCCAGCTGCTAAACCGAACTGTGCTAACTGGTCCAGCTGCTCGTCACCTTTCACTTTATCTGCCTGCTCTTCTCTCTCTGCTGTTGTGGACTTTCTGCATCTGTAGCAGAGTATTATTCTCATTAAAGATATTTATGAAGTTTCTTTGTGCTAAACGGCTCCTGTTTTCAGAAATAAGTCCAACTTTGATCCACGATCAGTGTAAAGAGGAGAAAATGAAAGAGGAGCTAAACTTCAGTGCTTATAACAAAGAGATTTCAGGATATTCCCACAGCTTTTATTGGAAAAACATCCACCTCTGTGAAGTCCACGCTTCCTGTGAGATTTCCCCAAAACAAGAGCTGATTTTAAAGAGCGCCACAATAAAAGGCTTTGTTCACTGCTGCTCAGTCAGCGTGGGCGAGAGGGAGGAAAATAACAACACCCTCCCAAAAAGAAAGGAAACGGCAGATTGATGAAAAGCCAAACTGGTCCCAGGACGCCACGCTCTTCTTCTCTCCGCAATATTAAAAACTCCCACACGTTTCAGGAGGAGGGCAGAATTAGCCTTCACTGGAATAATGACTCATGGTTTCATCCTGATGGACGGCTCTCCGGATGGAGCGGGACCTCATGAAACGGCGGTGGGCGAAGGACCGCGATCACGGAGAAGGTCTTCAGCACGCCGCTTCAAACAGAGTCGGACCGCCGGAGGTCGCTGTGTGAGGCCGCTATGCCACCAGCCACCCACACACACACACACACACACACACACACACACACAGACACACACGCACACACACACTCTTTGAAGGTGCCGTACGACGGCGAGCAGGAGGGCAGGTGGTGCTGATGGATATTCAAATCGTCGGCACTCTGCCACCAAACTAACTGCTGTTTGCTTCCAGTCAAACATTCTGATTCATCTTTTCCTCCTGACTCTGATTCACCAGTCTGGACCGAAAGGGGTCCGTCAGGTGGTCCGTCAGGTGGTCCGTCGGGTGGTCCGTCGGGTGGTCCGTCAGGTGGTCCGTCGGGTGGTCCGTCGGATGGTCCGTCGGGTGGTCCGTCAGTTGGTCCGTCGGGTGGTCCGTCGGGTGGTCCGTCGGATGGTCCGTCGGGTGGTCCGTCGGATGGTCCGTCGGGTGGTTCGTCGGATGGTCCGTCGGGTGGTTCGTCGGGTGGTTCGTCATGTGGTCCATCAGGTGTAGGTGTGTTGCCACCTCAGCGCCGCCATATTGGAGAGGGCAAGGCAAGTATTTTGTTCAAACTTTTCATTTACAGAACATAAACATATTTAAATGGACATAATAACCAAACCAAACCATACCAAACCAAACCATACCATACCGCTTATCCCGTTAGGGTCTTGGGGGGCTGGAGCCAATCCCAGCTGGCACTGGGTGAAGGTGGGTTCACCCTGGTCTGGATGATGGAGGTCTCCAGTCCATCACAGGACACATAGAGACAGACACCCATTCATTCCCATTTAGAGTCATCATTAACCTAAACAGCATGTCTTTGGACTGTGGGAGGAAGCTGGAGTACCCGGAGAAAACCCACGCTGACACGGGGAGAACATGCAGACTCCCCAAACCATTCCAAACCATACCAGGTAATCTGAATCAGGTGGTGTGGATCAGGTGATAACTAACAGTGGGAGGAGCTTCACAGTGAGCAGGAAGCTGGTTACAGGTGAACCAGATGTTGGCCCAGTTCTGGTCCGGCCCCCCCCCCCCCCTCTCTGCGGTGGTCTGTGGTCCATTAACAGCTCAGTGAAGCTTCGTCTTTAAGGTGGAGAAGGTACAGAAATACAGCAGCTGCTTTGGGACCAGCTTCCCTCTCTGGCAAGGAATTAAAAAAATACTGTAGAGATATATATATATATATATAAGAAAGGAGAAGAATATAAATTATATAAGAAGAAAATTTAAATAAGAAATATGTATAACAGTGCAAGTAATAATGCTGAAAAAAGGATCTCTCATTAAATGTGTAAAAATGTGAGAATAGTGTAATAAATATGAATATTAGTTTAAATGTTCTGTATTAATAAATGGAGTATTAATGCCAGAGAAAACCAGATTATTAAACAGCTGAATTACTGTCATTATTTCACAGTTTAACATATAATAACTTGAGGTTATATCTGCTGATAGGGGTAAAAAAATAATAAATATATGTTCTATCTATGGATAAACATACTGTCTAACACTACAATGTAATGTACATGTCTAGCGTTTTCTAGACTGAACCTAAATGTGACCTCGTTACTGTAACTTGTCAGAATAAATGAAATGTCTGTCAGTCTGAGCAGTTCACAGTAAATGTGGTGGTAGTCACATGGAACAATGATCAGACGGTCTTCAATCAGGCGGTACACAGGTGAGAGGTCAAAACCAGCAACCAGGTCCAAAAACAGGAAGAGGTTCATTTACCAGGAAGCAGGCAGACGCTCGGAAACCGCGGGAACGAAGGTCAGCGGAGACGATCAATAACGAACTGCAGCATGAGGAAGGAGGACGCTCATTATATACTGGAGGGGGAGGGATCAATGAACAACAGGTGGGCAGTCAGGGGCGGGGCTACAATCAGACAGGTGAGGTGATGGAATGTAGGTCAGGAGGCGGGAAGACACACAATGACAGGAAGTGCAGTGAATGTGAAACGAGAGGGAAGGTTAGTGATTTCAAAATAAAACAGGAAATGACAATAATGAAAATGAAAAGGCAAAACAAACATGACCTGCTGGATATGACAGTTGGGCCTTGCTGAGAGCGTTGCATGATGGTTAGTGATGTTCTGAGAGCTAGAGGCAGGGTTAAGGGACTACATGTACTGGACTTGTATTAATGCAGTTTGTGCCTAAAGTGAAGACGTTTTAAAGTGAAGACGTTTTAAAGTGAAGACGTTTTAAAGTGAAGACGCTGTGAGGCTGTCCGAGCTCTGGGACCTGCTGGAGGTATTCATCTGTAACAGGATCCCAGTCAGAACCAGTTCAAACCCAAAATAAAATCCACTGCCAACAGGTTTCTGTGTCTTCAGGGAGAGAGGAAGGGGCCTGATGGGAAATGTGGTTCTCGTTTGTAGAAACAGGAGCGCTGACAGTAACAGATAGACCACCTCAGTCCATGCGGTCCACATGGACTGAGGTGGTCTCTGGTAAGCAGATCCTCAGCTGTCAGGACCTGATTGTTTTACAATATTTAAATAACGTTGATTTAATGTTAATGTCAAAATGAAAACAGATCTAAGTTCATTATCGATGTGAAATGTGTATGTATATGTGTAAAAGTATGAGCATACAGAATAGCAGGATAACATGGAAATACTGAAGTACCTCAAAAATGTACTTGATCTGTAAAATAATCATGTAAACAAGTAAAATCGGTTTAATAAGCACATAAACTAAGTAAAATAAGAATTTAAACATGTAAAATAAAACGTAAGTATGCAAACTAAGTAAACTAAGTACAATAATTACATAAACAAGTAAATAATTCAGTTGTCAAAATAAAAACATCTAAATTCATTGCAAATATAAAATAAATTCACCCCCTTTAATATGACGCATATGTAGTAGAGTCGTAGTATAAAATAGCATAACGCAGAAATACTCCAGAACAAGTACCTCAGAATGCTATACGAGTAGATGTACTCAGTCCACGTCCATCAGAACCTCCTGAACAACACTAGTCTAGATCAGGTAAGAGATGAGAGTACAGAAGACCTGGTCTCTGATGAAGCAGGTGGTCTACACCAGACTGAGATCCTGCAGGCGGATCCACTCGATCAGAACCAGATCCCGACCAGATCTGCGGGACTGTGACGTCCAAACTCTCGACGGGTTTCAGACGCTTGTTAATTAATTGTCTCTGCACCAACATCTGTCGTCTCTGGAGTCCCTCTGCTGCGATTCAGCATTCACACACCAGTCGTACAGTTTTAATGATGAGGCAGACGGATACAGCCGAGCAGAAGAGGAAGAACATCGGGACCGTGACGGAGCGGCACCACAACCACCACACCACCAGTTAAAACCACGGTCAGGATGAGGTCTGGAGCAGGTAACGGGTCAGGTCCTTCACGCTGTCTTCTCTCTGCAACATATCAATATACTGCATGAATACACACAGATAGGACATCATTACACGGACAGTCTGCGTGTCAGGACACATTTTAGCCTTGCAACAATATTACAGTGATGTCCATAGTTATGGTTAGTCATGTACACATGCAAACTAAGTAAAATAAGTATGTAAACTAAGTAACAGAAGTATGTAAACATGTAAACTCAGTCAAATATATATGAAACCCAAGTAAAACAAGTACATAATCTAAAGTAAAAGAAATACATAAACACAAAACCAAGTAAAATAAGAATGTAAACTAAGTAAAATAATACGTAAACCAAATAAAGTAAATACTTTAACATGTAAACTAAGTAAAATAAGTTGTTAACTAAGTATGTAAACTAAGTAAAATATGCACGTAAACTAAGTAAAACAAGTACATAAACTAAGTAAAACAAATAAAACAAGTACATAAACTAAGTAAAACAAATAAAACAAGTACATAAACGTGACATTTTAGTTTCAGGTGGAGCACCTGGTCTCCACCTGCTCCGACCGGATTCCACTGGTCACGTGCCGTTGCTAAAGGGCAGCTCGGTGATGGAGGACGAGTCCAGGTCAGATCCACCACGGTGTCTTCCAGACTCCGCCCCGGGAAGCGCGTCCTCATCCGCCTGGACCGGCGGTGTGGGGGACTTCCTGCGGTCTCGTTACGTTCGCCCCGGTTCCCTCCAGCGAACATCACATGTAAGAAAAGCAGAGGACAAAATAAGAGCATTACTTTTTAAAGAGGTGTCGTGAAGGCGGGAGACGGTGATGCGCGCTGACAGCGGCTGCTAATTGGAGTAAATTAATTTACCTCGGGCGCCGATGTTCGCACAAAGCGCCGCTTGCCGCGTGAATAAGTGATGATCGGCAGCGCCCGTATAAGCCCCGACTTTTTGAATCATTTAACGCCGCAATCTGCTAATTAGCAGGGAGAAAAGCCAGCTTTCAGCCACAATTAAGATAGGCCTCTGTCAGTGGGGGGGTGGGGGGCGCTTCATTTATTCATCCTCTGAGCAGATGCTGAGTGCAGTGGGGGTTTGGATGGAGGGATGCCGGGATGGAGAGGGAGAGCTGAGGGATCTGAAGGGCTCGGATGGGGGGGTGGCGTGAGGTTGTAGAAGTTTTCCTCCTTCACCTCCTCCTCCACCTCCTCCTCACCCCCTCCTCCACCTCCTCTCTTTCTTCTTCTTGTTCTTTGAACCTCGGAGGAGGGCGAGCAGCGTGGAGGGCCCGCCACCAACCAAAACAAAAGACCTGATATGTGAGGAGGCGAAGGAGGAGGAGGAAGAAGGGGAGTGGGTGTGGGGTTGGAGGGGTGGGGGGAGGTGGTGTTAGCGCTTTAGCATCTAGAGGCTACACACACATTGGGAGGGTTCCTGTTTCACACGCAGAGTGTTAACCAGTCGTACAGCCCAAGGTCAAACACGACCTGCAGGTTCCCCAGGTCATAACAGCGCCTCGCCCCCACCCCACCCCCACCACACCCCCACCCGACCCCCACCCCACCCCCACCACACCCCCACCACACCCCACAGCAGCTCGGCCTGGCATTCATTCTACTGAGCGTGCTCAGAGTGGATCTGGCGTTGCAGCAGCGTCCCCCGGCTGAGTGACGGTTCATCTGATCTGAGATCAGCTGATCTTCATGTTTCTGTGGATGTTTCAGTGCTGATGTGTTGATTTATGTCCCGTCTCAGTTCAGACGTCTGCAGGTGTCGGGACGTAGTCTCGAGATACTGTGAAGGTATCTGAGAAAAACTGTTTTTTTACCACATCACAAAATATCAAGTCAAAGGCAAACGTCTCTTTATGTAGCGTATGTCAGTCAAGTCCTATAGTTAGAGGAAGCTTTCATGTATACTTGCACTAAAAGCTAATAATACTAATCAGTTTACTGACAGTATACTACGTTGTAGTTCAATAAAGTAAAAGTGGGCTACATGTATAAAACTATTAAACTAACAGCATATGTGTAGTTCATGATAGCTGCAGTGTAAAATACAACTTAGATGTAAACTAGTTGTGTAATTCGGTCTATTTTTCCAGACTAAAAAGTATCAGAGTAGTACACTTTAAAGTACACTACTACACTAATATTAGTATACTTACTACATAAAGTGTACTTGTGAAATATACTTCAGTTTACTTCATAAAGTATAGTTGAAGAATCGTAGTCCTGACCTTTCACTGAGACTCAGCACTCGCAGCTCTTACACTCGTCTTTCAGATGCTTGTTTACAGGAAGTAAAACCTCCTGCACTTTCATTTCCTCTCCAAGCCTGTACGACTGGCGAGCTCAGTGCCTTTAATATACAGGTGTTTGAACACTGTGGTATCTCTACAACTCGTTCTCACTCCCAACTTGTCAAATACCAACATCTGGTCAGCGCCGCTCGCCATCAGACACCGACGCAGCGAGGAGCCCTTTAGTGTCAGTTTGAGATGAACCGGGCTTTCAGCTAACTCCAGTGTAAACCGAGTTCTTCAACGGTCGGAGCAGCGACGCAGGATTAATAGTGTGAGAGTCGATTCAGGGAGAGAGGGGAGGTCAACAGGTCAAACAAACAAGACTTTCAACTAGCAGACTGCTGGTTGGGTCCCGAGTGAAACTAAAAGTAACGTGTTAGTCCTGTGACTCGTGAGTGTCAACAGTCCTGTGACTCGTTAGTATCATCAGTCCTGTGACTCGTTAGTGTCATCAGTCCTGTGACTCGTTAGTATCATCAGTCCTGTGACTCATTAGTATCATCAGTCCTCTGACTCGTTAGTATCATCAGTGCTGTGACTCGTGAGTGTCATCAGTCCTGTGACTCGTTAGTATCATCAGTCCTGTGACTCGTTAGCATCATCAGTCCTGTGACTCGTTAGTATCATCAGTCCTGTGACTCGTTAGTGTCATCAGTCCTGTGAGTTGTTAGTGTCATCAGTCCTGTGACTCGTTAGTATCATCAGTCCTCTGACTCGTTAGTATCATCAGTCCTCTGACTCGTTAGTATCATCAGTCCTGTGACTCGTTAGTGTCATCAGTCCTGTGACTCGTTAGTATCATCAGTCCTCTGACTCGTTAGTATCATCAGTCCTGTGACTCATTAGTATCATCAGTCCTCTGACTCGTTAGTATCATCAGTGCTCTGACTCGTGAGTGTCAACAGTCCTGTGACTCGTTAGTATCATCAGTCCTGTGACTCGTTAGTGTCATCAGTCCTGTGACTCGTTAGTATCATCAGTCCTGTGACTCATTAGTATCATCAGTCCTCTGACTCGTTAGTATCATCAGTCCTGTGACTCATTAGTATCATCAGTCCTCTGACTCGTTAGTATCATCAGTCCTGTGACTCGTTAGTGTCATCAGTCCTGTGACTCGTTAGTATCATCAGTCCTCTGACTCATTAGTATCATCAGTCCTCTGACTCATTAGTATCATCAGTCCTCTGACTCTTTAGTGTCATCAGTCCTGTGACTCATGAGTATCATCAGTCCTGTGACTCATTAGTATCATCAGTCCTGTGAGTTGTTAGTGTCATCAGTCCTGTGAGTTGTTAGTATCATCAGTCCTCTGACTCGTTAGTATCATCAGTCCTGTGACTCGTTAGTGTCATCAGTCCTGTGAGTTGTTAGTGTCATCAGTCCTGTGACTCGTTAGTATCATCAGTCCTCTGACTCGTTAGTATCATCAGTCCTCTGACTCGTTAGTATCATCAGTCCTGTGACTCGTTAGTGTCATCAGTCCTGTGAGTTGTTAGTGTCATCAGTCCAGTGACTCGTTAGTATCATCAGTCCTCTGACTCGTTAGTATCATCAGTCCTCTGACTCGTTAGTATCATCAGTCCTGTGACTCGTTAGTGTCATCAGTCCTGTGACTCGTTAGTATCATCAGTCCTCTGACTCGTTAGTATCATCAGTCCTGTGACTCATTAGTATCATCAGTCCTCTGACTCATTAGTATCATCAGTCCTCTGACTCGTTAGTATCATCAGTCCTCTGACTCGTTAGTGTCATCAGTCCAGTGACTCGTTAGTATCATCAGTCCTCTGACTCGTTAGTGTCATCAGTCCTGTGACTCGTTAGTATCATCAGTCCTCTGACTCGTTAGTATCATCAGTCCTCTGACTCGTTAGTATCATCAGTCCTCTGACTCGTTAGTGTCATCAGTCCTGTGACTCGTTAGTATCATCAGTCCTCTGACTCGTTAGTATCATCAGTCCTGTGACTCATTAGTATCATCAGTCCTGTGACTCATTAGTATCATCAGTCCTCTGACTCGTTAGTATCATCAGTGCTCTGACTCGTTAGTGTCATCAGTCCTCTGACTCATGAGTATCATCAGTCCTGTGACTCATTAGTGTCATCAGTCCTGTGAGTTGTTAGTATCATCAGTCCTGTGACTCGTTAGTATCATCAGTCCTCTGACTCGTTAGTATCATCAGTCCTCTGACTCATGAGTATCATCAGTCCTGTGACTCATTAGTATCATTAGTCCTCTGACTCGTTAGTATCATCAGTCCTCTGACTCGTTAGTGTCATCAGTCCTGTGACTCGTTAGTATCATCAGTCCTCTGACTCGTTAGTATCATCAGTCCTCTGACTCGTTAGGATCATCAGTCCTGTGACTCGTTGGTGTCATCAGTGTTGATGTTGACACCGCGTCCCTGGTCCGGGACCTGCGCAGTAATTCAATAATAATGAGCAGATAAAGTTAGTTGCGTTGACAGGTTGCAGGACGGAGCTGATTGGAGGACACTGAAAGAGGACATCTGAATGTGAAGGCGGTAAAGCTGCTGTAAATAAAATGTGTCGGTGTGAAACATGAATACAGCGGATCACAGGAGGGTTCAGGGATCTCCTCCTGACATCGCCTCGCTCTCATTACGACGCGCCTTCGCCGCGACCTGGTCAATTTATTCACGCTCAGGCCCGGGGAGTCCTGCCCCGGACATCCGGCGCCGAGCATTATCGCTGCTTAGCACCTCCGACTTGGAAATGAGCGGCAGGCTGAAGGTAATGAATATGTTAAAACAGGAAGCCCTGAGGATTTATGTCCAACACACAGCTGTGAATGTATGCAGGCTGATGTTTATGCACACAGGACACAACTGATGGTTATTTATTAGGGGGGGGGTTAATATGTAGAGAAAAACACTCAGAAAATCTCTGAGATTAAAGGTGCTAAATGAGACATTGGGAGCATTTCTACTGACTCTGCTGAGCCAGTGGCTAGCAGCTAACTGTGCTAACAACGGGGAAACTCCAGGTCTGACAAGTGAAGCCAGTGCCAAAGGGAACAAAGATGGTGGCAGCCCACAATTAAGATGGAGACACCCACAAATCAAAGATGGCGACGCCCACAAACCAAAGATGGAGACACCCACAAATCAAAGATGGCGACGCCCACAAACCAAAGATGGCGACGCCCACAAACCAAAGATGGCGACGCCCACAAACCAAGATGGCGACGCCCATAAACCAAGATGGAGTCGCCCATAAACCAAGATGGCGACGCCCACAAACCAAGATGCGACGCCCATAAACCAAGACGGAGTTGCCCATAAACCAAGATGGTATACTTAAATACTTAATCAGTGAAGTAATTACAGCTGTCAGACTGACATACTGGAGTATAATGTAGTATTTCTCTCTGAGTTGTAGAGGAGTATAACATAGTATTTCTGTCAGAGTTGTAGTATAATGTAATATTTCTCATGAAAAGACTCAAGTGAAGTAGCTGAATGTGTATTTCGGTAGAATACTGCAGTGAATGTACACAGTTGTGGTGTTCCTGACGTTCCTGGATGGTTCTAAGTCGCCTTGGCAGCGCTGCCCCCCCCCCCATGCTAACCCTCCTCCTGCTTCCTTCAGAGGCTGAAGTCTTTCACTTTGATCTGAAAGTCTTTGCAGCCTCATTGACTGTAATGAGATCTGGAGAATCCGTGAGGACGGCGGGGATTTGACGCCGAGCCGAAAAACTCCGGCCGGGGAATCGGCAGCGGGCACAAACAAAATCGAAAACGGAGAAAGAGGAGGAGGAAGATCTCAGATGGCTTGGCAAGCGGTTTGCCTTCACCCTCCCTCCCCCACCCCCATCCCAACGTTAATTTCCCCAACGTCTGAGATTCCAGGGTAGGTGGGGGGCGGCGGGATGGGGGGTGGCGGTTGGCACCGAGGCTGCTGGATGTTTCTCTTTGCAGCGGCGTCCCCAGACGAGGAGGCGGCGTTTCTGTAATCTCACCAGCTGACTGCCGTCCAGTCCATTAATCAGTCAGTCAAGGTCTGAGAGGCTCCGAAGACCCCCGCACCCCGAGGACGGTGGGGGGTGTCCGCCGGCTCTGGGTCAAGGAGACGGCGTCGGTGTCACCGACACAGAAACACTTTATTGTTGTTGTTTGTTCCCACAATGCACCACAGAGCCTGTTAATCAGCTCCTCCACCAATCACAAATGTGAACCTCACAGCCAATCAGGAGTTAGCATGGCATCACGCCAGTGAGCCAGAGTTTTGTCCCTGGCGGGCTGAATACTGAGTCTGATGTCCCATAATGCAACAGGAGTGACGGGGGTCAAACCTGAGGAGGCTGAGAAGTTAATCTGATCGACATGCTTGTGTGTAGGAGGAAAATAACTGTTATATTTAATGTGACATCAAGACTCACCTCCACCTGGAGCACCTGAACGCCACGCTGCTGCTGAGGAGCTGTCACTTGATCCAGATAGTTAACTGCACATTATTTATCTGTTCGAAGTGAACGATAAAGGGAGATCTGTCAAATATTATACTCTATTATACTCTCAACATGAGAGTAGACAAATATGCTGCTTAATGCAAACGGCCAGAACCAAGATGGAGACGGCCAAAATGCAGTTCACACAAAACCAATGTATGTATATATTTATTATAGCAAATCAATAACAACACTAATCAATACCAGATATTGTCCAGAAACCCTCCCAGGTTCTGACTTTAGCATCAACAATCTGCTCCAATCAGAACATGGCAAACTGCAGCCCAACAGGCAACAACAGCTGTCAGTGTGTCAGAGTGCTGACTTGACTAGGACTTGATCCAGACTGACTGGGACTATCAGAAAGTGGTCATGTCTGTAAAGGGGAGACTGGTGGGGACCCAGAGAACCCATTTACATCCACACATCTGGAGGTCAGAGGTCAAGTCTGGAGCCTCATTTAACCTCCTTCACTGCCTGTGTTCCCGCTGAAGCATGTGAACGCACCACGCTGTGTTCCTGCTGAAGCATGTGAACGCACCACGCTGTGTTCCTGCTGAAGCATGTGAACGCACCACGCTGTGTTCCTGCTGAAGCATGTGAACGCACCACGCTGTGTTCCCGCTGAAGCATTTGAATGCACCACGCTGTGTTCCCGCTGAAGCATTTGAACGCACCACGCTGTGTTCCCGCTGAAGCATGTGAACGCACCACGCTGTGTTCCCGCTGAAGCATTTGAACGCACCACGCTGTGTTCCCGCTGAAGCATGTGAACGCACCGCGCTGTGTTCCCGCTGAAGCATGTGAACGCACCACGCTGTGTTCCCGCTGAAGCATGTGAACGCACCACGCTGTGTTCCTGCTGAAGCATGTGAACGCACCACGCTGTGTTCCCGCTGAAGCATGTGAACGCACCACGCTGTGTTCCTGCTGAAGCATGTGAACGCACCACGCTGTGTTCCTGCTGAAGCATGTGAACGCACCACGCTGTGTTCCCGCTGAAGCATGTGAACGCACCACGCTGTGTTCCCGCTGAAGCATTTGAATGCACCACGCTGTGTTCCCGCTGAAGCATTTGAACGCACCACGCTGTGTTCCCGCTGAAGCATGTGAACGCACCACGCTGTGTTCCCGCTGAAGCATTTGAACGCACCACGCTGTGTTCCCGCTGAAGCATGTGAACGCACCGCGCTGTGTTCCCGCTGAAGCATGTGAACGCACCACGCTGTGTTCCCGCTGAAGCATGTGAACGCACCACGCTGTGTTCCCGCTGAAGCATTTGAATGCACCACGCTGTGTTCCCGCTGAAGCATGTGAACGCACCGCGCTGTGTTCCCGCTGAAGCATGTGAACGCACCATGCTGCTCCACATGTCACACAGTGATCATCGTTGTCCTCCCTCGTGCCGTCACGCCACCGTAACTAAATAAAGTCTTCCTGAGTGTTTTGTTTTTCATTTATTATTAATGAGCGTGTAAAGAAATAAGGAGGACGGGGGGGTTGGGGGTTGGGGGGAGTAAATCCGGCTCAGAGGTCTCTGGCTGAATTACTGTGATGGTGTTTTTGTCTCTTTGGGGGTCTGGACTGAATCCCATCTGAAGCCGTCAGACCTCACAGTGTCCTGACCTTCAGCCTCTCTCTGTCCCATGTTTTTAACTCTTGTTGAAGTCGGCACCTGAACCTCACCTGAACCTCACCTGAGCCTCACTTGAACCTCACCTGAGCCTCACCTGAGCCGCACCTGAACCTCACCTGAACCTCACCTGAGCCTCACCTGAACCTCACCTGAGCCTCACCTGAACCTCACCTGAGCCTCACCTGAGCCTCACCTGAACCTCACCTGAACCTCACCTGAGCCTCACCTGAACCTCACCTGAGCCGCACCTGAACCTCACCTGAGCCTCACCTGAACCTCACCTGAACCTCACCTGAGCCTCACCTGAACCTCACCTGAGCCGCACCTGAACCTCACCTGAGCCTCACCTGAACCTCACCTGAGCCGCACCTTAACCTCACCTGAGCCTCACCTGAGCCTCACCTGAACCTCACCTGAACCTCACCTGAGCCTCACCTGAACCTCACCTGAGCCTCACCTGAACCTCACCTGAGACGCACCTGAACCTCACCTAGGATAAAAAGGGAAGTCAGGGTGGAAAACTGAAAAATACTGCATTTCAATATTGTTGTAGTTCACAGATCCATCCATCCATCCATCCATCATCCATTCATCATCCATCCATCCATCATCCATCCATCCATCATCCATCCATCATCTATCATCCATCCATCCATCCATCATCCATCCATCATCCATCCATCCATCCATCCATCTATCATCCATCCATCCATCCATTCATCATCCATCTATCCATCCATCCATCCATCTATCATCCATCCATCCATCCATCATCCATCCATCCATCCATCCATCTATCATCCATCCATCCATCCATTCATCATCCATCTATCCATCCATCCATCCATCCATCAATCCATCCATCATCCATTCATCATCCATCATCCATCATCCATCCATCCATCTATTATCCATCCATCCATCCATCCATCATCCATCCATCATCCATCCATCATCCATCCATCCATCCATCCATCTATCATCCATCCATCCATCCATCCATTCATCATCCATCCATCCATCCATCCATCTATCATCCATCCATCATCCATCCATCCATCATCCATCCATTCATCCATCCATCCATCCATCCATCATCATCCATTCATCCACCCATCCATCTATCATCTATCATCCTTCCATCCATCATCCATCCATCCATCCATCCATCATCCATTCATCCATCCATCCATCCATCCATCCATCAATCCATCATCCATCCATCCAGCCATCCATCATCCAACCATCTCTGACCTCTGACCACTGATCTCTGACCTCTGATCTCTGACCTCTGACCTCTGACTGCTGATCTCTGATCTCTGACCTCTGACCTCTGATCTCTGACCTCTGATCTCTGACCTCTGACCGCTGATCTCTGACCTCTGATCTCTGACCTCTGACCGCTGATCTCTGACCGCTGATCTCTGACCTCTGATCTCTGACCTCTGATCTCTGACCTCTGATCTCTGACCGCTGATCTCTGACCTCTGACCGCTGATCTCTGACCGCTGATCTCTGACCTCTGACCTCTGACCGCTGATCTCTGACCACTAACCTCTGACCGCTGATCTCTGACCGCTGATCTCTGACCTCTGACCGCTGATCTCTGACCTCTGACCGCTGATCTCTGACCACTGACCTCTGACCGCTGATCTCTGACCGCTGATCTCTGACCTCTGACCGCTGATCTCTGACCGCTGATCTCTGATCTCTGACCTCTGACCTCTGATCTCTGACCTCTGATCTCTGACCTCTGACCGCTGATCTCTGACCTCTGATCTCTGACCTCTGACCGCTGATCTCTGACCGCTGATCTCTGACCTCTGATCTCTGACCTCTGATCTCTGACCGCTGATCTCTGACCTCTGACCGCTGATCTCTGACCGCTGATCTCTGACCTCTGACCTCTGACCGCTGATCTCTGACCACTAACCTCTGACCGCTGATCTCTGACCGCTGATCTCTGACCTCTGACCGCTGATCTCTGACCTCTGACCGCTGATCTCTGACCACTGACCTCTGACCGCTGATCTCTGACCGCTGATCTCTGACCTCTGACCGCTGATCTCTGACCGCTGATCTCTGACCTCTGACCGCTGATCTCTGATCTCTGACCTCTGACCGCTGACCTCTGACCTCTGACCGCTGATCTCTGACCGCTGATCTCTGACCTCTGACCGCTGATCTCTGACCTCTGACCGCTGATCTCTGATCTCTGACCGCTGATCTCTGACCTCTGACTGCTGATCTCTGACCACTGACCTCTGACCGCTGATCTCTGACCGCTGATCTCTGACCACTGATCTCTGACCGCTGATCTCTGACCGCTGATCTCTGACCGCTGATCTCTGACCTCTGACCGCTGATCTCTGATCTCTGATCTCTGATCTCTGACCTCTGACCTCTGACCGCTGATCTCTGACCACTGACCTCTGACCGCTGATCTCTGACCGCTGATCTCTGACCACTGATCTCTGATCTCTGATCTCTGACCGCTGATCTCTGACCTCTGACCGCTGATCTCTGACCTCTGACCGCTGATCTCTGATCTCTGATCTCTGACCGCTGATCTCTGACCTCTGACCGCTGATCTCTGACCTCTGACCGCTGACCTCTGACCTCTGATCTCTGATCTCTGACCGCTGACCTCTGATCTCTGACCTCTGACCGCTGATCTCTGATCTCTGATCTCTGATCTCTGACCTCTGACCGCTGATCTCTGATCTCTGATCTCTGATCTCTGACCGCTGATCTCTGATCTCTGACCGCTGACCTCTGACCTCTGAGAGGTTTAACGACGTGACACAGTTCAGGATTCCTGCAAATGTATCTGGCAGTAAATAAACTATCTGTATTTTTCCTGGAGATGTGAGAATACTTTTCATATGTGCATCAACTCTTTGTGCACATTTGCAACATGTGACTAAAGTTGCTTGTTAATGATGTCATGACCCTTCTGATTCCTCTTGTGACCCCTCAGAGGGCCCCAGGCCCCAGGTTGAGGCCCAGCAGCAGCTCTGAAACAGAGAAGATGGATTCAGGTGTGTTAAACCTCTGGATGACGCTCTGTGTGTGCAGTTTAATTAAAACAGTGTATGAGTAGGAGAGGTCATTAGCGCAGAACAGATGGGGCCCTTGTTGCCATGGAGATGCTCCTCATTGTTTACAGCTCCTCTCTTTGTTTGGCTGCTCCTCTAAATGAGTCGCTGCTCCGGCGGCGTGGGACGCTGCAGAGTTCGCTGCCGCTTTTGTTTCTTCTAAATGTTCATTCAGCCCAACATCTGCAGCTCCTTGTTCTGTTTGCAGGGGTTTATGTTAACTACCCGATGATGAGCTAACGGACGGCGGTGGGCGGCCGGCGAGCAGGGGTCACTTACCCCGATGCGGCCCGACGCTGTTGTGCCCCGCAGCCACGAGGACGGTGCAGCGCTCGGACGCCGCGGGATATAAAGGATGTGGCGCAAAAACACCTGAGGTGAAGATTTAGGAGGTCAGAGACCGAGTCAACCGGCCTGCTTCCTGTGTGCTGCTGCAGGAGGACATGAGCGCTCCTCTTCATCCTCCTCCTACTGCTCCTCCTCCTACACGCTCCCCTCCGACATCCATCTTTAATGTAAAAACCTCCGACAGAACAATGGCTCTTCCCCCGGCGAGGGCCCCGCTCACTAATAATTAGCCGGGGGTCATCATTTTTTGATAAAGGCGAGCAGCAGAGACGGAGACAGACAGAGGGACACATTTCATTTGCATCATCTCGTGTTAATGCAGCGTCTCCTGCCGGCGCAGGTCAGGCCGGCGCAGCGATCGTTGGCGAGGTAATTAGCTCGAATCCCCGTCGCATCGTCTGAAATATTGAAGATCGGCGTGCCGGGCGGCTGGATGTAAAAACAGAGAGAGTTTTACTGCAGCTGGATGGAGAGAGAGGAGCTGAGAGATGAAGCCTCGGGGCTGTTCACAGCTTCACCTGAATGAGAATCACACTTTTCACTTTAAACTCAACACTGTGGAAACTTCTGTGTTTATAAAATCACAGAAGAAGACAGAGGACGAGTTCACTCTGTCCTCAGAGCCTCAACATCACTGTCAGAGGACGGCTGGACCAGGACGGGCTAGTCTTTAGAGAGCTGCACTGTATTTCTGTAGTCCAACAGGAAGTGATCATCTCCTGGTTCCCTCCGCTAACAGGAAGTGATCATCTCCTGGTTCCCTCCGCTAACAGGAAGTGATCATCTTACTGGATCCCTCCGTTAACAGGAAGTGATCATCTCCTGGATCCCTCCGCTAACAGGAAGTGATCATCTCCTGGATCCCTCCGTTAACAGGAAGTGATCATCTCCTGGATCCCTCCGTTAACAGGAAGTGATCATCTCCTGGATCCCTCCGCTAACAGGAAGTGATCATCTCCTGGATCCCTCCGTTAACAGAAAGTGATCATCTCCTGGATCCCTCCGCTAACAGGAAGTGATCATCTCCTGGATCCCTCCGTTAACAGGAAGTGATCATCTCCTGGATCCCTCCGTTAACAGGAAGTGATCATCTCCTGGATCCCTCCGCTAACAGGAAGTGATCATCTCCTGGATCCCTCCGTTAACAGGAAGTGATCATCTCCTGGATCCCTCCGTTAACAGGAAGTGATCATCTCCTGGATCCCTCCGCTAACAGGAAGTGATCATCTCCTGGATCCCTCCGTTAACAGGAAGTGATCATCTCCTGGATCCCTCCGTTAACAGGAAGTGATCATCTCCTGGATCCCTCCTCTAACAGGAAGTGATCATCTCCTGGATCCCTCCGTTAACAGGAAGTGATCATCTCCTGGATCCCTCCGTTAACAGGAAGTGATCATCTTACTGGATCCCTCCGTTAACAGGAAGTGATGCAGACGACCAAGAATCAGGCTGTTAGGTGTAAACGGATACGTTCAGTTCCAGTTTCAGAAGTGTTTCAGGACTCTGCAGCTCTATGGACACAGTGACGTATTAAGGAGGTCTGAATAAATCAACGTAGACTTCTGGTTCCAGACCTGAACAGAGGTCTGCTGGTTTTAGACCCCCATCCACCCAGTCCTCCTCCCTACTCACCCTCACCTCTCTAGACTTCCTGGTTCATGGTTATATGGTTGACCATCACCTCCTCCTCCTCCTCTCCCCCTCTCTCCTCTCCTCCTCCCTCTTCCTCTCCTCCTCCTCCTCCTCTCTCCTCTCCTCCTGTCTCCTCCTCCCTCCTCCTCTCCTCCTCCCTCCTCCTCCTCCTTCTCCTCCTCTCTCCTCTTCTCCCTCCTCCTCTCCTCCTCCTCCTCTCTCTCCTCTCCTCCTCCTCCTCCTCCTTCTCCTCCTCCTCCTCCTTCTCTCTCTTCCCTCCTCTCCTCCTTCTCTCCTCCTCCTCCTCTCTCCTCCTCTCCTCCTCCTCCTCCTCCTTCTCCTCCTCCTCCTCCTTCTCTCTCTTCCCTCCTCTCCTCCTCCTCTCCTCCTCCTCCTCCCTCTTCCTCTCCTCCTCCTCCTCCTCTCTCCTCTCCTCCTGTCTCCTCCTCCCTCCTCCTCTCCTCCTCCCTCCTCCTCCTTCTCCTCCTCCTCCTCTCTCTCCTCTCCTCCTCCTCCTCCTCCTTCTCCTCCTCCTCCTCCTTCTCTCTCCTCCGTCCTCTCCTCCTCCTCTCCTCCTCCTCCTCTCTCCTCCTCTCCTCCTCCTCCTCCTCCTCCTCCTCCTCCCTCCTCTCCTCTCCTCCTCCCTCCTCTCCTCCTCCTCCTCCTCCCTCCTCTCCTCCTCCCTCCTCTCCTCCTCCCTCCTCTCCTCCTCCTCTCCTCCTCTCCTCCTCCTCCTCCTCCTCCCTCCTCTTCTCCTCCTCCTCCCTCCTCTCCTCCTCCTCCTCTCTCCTCCTCTCCTCCTCCTTCTCCTCCTCCTCCTCCTCCTCCTCCCTCCTCCTCCTCCTCCTCCTCCCTCCTCTCCTCCTCCCTCCTCTCCTCCTCCTCCTCCTCCTCCTCTCCTCCTCCCTCCTCTCCTCCTCTCTCCTCTCCTCCTCTCTCCTCCTCCTCCTTCTCTCTCCTCCCTCCTCTCCTCCTCCTCTCCTCCTCCTCCTCTCTCCTCCTCTCCTCCTCCTTCTCCTCCACCTCCTCCTCCTCCTCCCTCCTCTCCTCCTCCTCCTCCCTCCTCTCCTCCTCTCCTCCTCCCTCCTCTCCTCCTCTCTCCTCTCCTCCTCTCTCCTCCTCCTCCATCCTCTCCTCCTCCTCCTCCCTCCTCTCCTCCTCCTCCTCCCTCCTCTCCTCCTCCTTCTCCTCCTCTCCTCCTCCTTCTCCTCCTCCTCCTCCTCCTTCTCCTCCTCCTCCTCCTCCCTCCTCTCCTCCTCTCCTCCTCCTCCTCCCTCCTCTCCTCCTCCCTCCTCTCCTCCTCTCTCCTCTCCTCCTCTCTCCTCCTCTGTGGATGGAGTATTAGTGAATATTTCATGTGGTGTTTTGTCCCTCAGCGCTGAGTCAGAACCATAGAAGAAGAGCTTCAGGTGAACAGAGAAACTTCTTGATATTTCAGTTTCCCTGACGGTCCGAACACCACGCGAGCTCCAGAGAAGAAGAAAAATCAAATATTAATTTTCTCACTTTTTCTAATCTTTACAGGATGAATTTACACTTTCAGGAAAAGATCAAATAAAAGAGCTGGAGGAGGAAAAATCTGTCTGTGTATCCATCCAGAGATTCAAAACTGTACGTAACGTAACCACGTAACGTAACAACCTACACAACGTAACAACAGAATGTAACAACCTAACCAACGTAACCTAACAACCTAACCAATGTAACGTAACAACAGAATGTAACAACCTAACCAACGTAACCTAACAACCTAACCAATGTAACGTAACAACAGAATGTAACAACCTAACCAATGTAACCTAACAACCTAACCAATGTAACGTAACAACAGAATGTAACAACCTAACCAATGTAACCAACGTAACGTAACAACAGAATGTAACAACCTAACCTACACAACGTAACAACAGAATGTAACAACCTAACCAACGTAACCTAACAACCTAACCAATGTAACGTAACAACAGAATGTAACAACCTAACCAACGTAACCTAACAACCTAACCAATGTAACGTAACAACAGAATGTAACAACCTAACCAATGTAACCTAACAACCTAACCAATGTAACGTAACAACAGAATGTAACAACCTAACCAACGTAACCTAACAACCTAACCAATGTAACGTAACAACAGAATGTAACAACCTAACCAACGTAACCTAACAACCTAACCAATGTAACGTAACAACAGAATGTAACAACCTAACCAATGTAACCTAACAACCTAACCAATGTAACGTAACAACAGAATGTAACAACCTAACCAATGTAACCTAACAACCTAACCAATGTAACGTAACAACAGAATGTAACAACCTAACCAATGTAACCAACGTAACGTAACAACAGAATGTAACAACCTAACCAACGTAACGTAACAACAGAATGTAACAACCTAACCAACGTAACCTAACAACCTAACCAATGTAACCTAACAACGTAACCAACGTAACGTAACAACAGAATGTAACAACCTAACCAATGTAACCAACGTAACGTAACAACAGAATGTAACAACCTAACCAACGTAACCTAACAACGTAACCTAACAACCTAATCAACGTAACGTAACAACAGAATGTAACAACCTAACCAACGTAACCTAACAACGTAACCTAACAACCTAACCAACGTAACGTAACAACAGAATGTAACAACCTAACCAACGTAACGTAACAACAGAATGTAACAACCTAACCAACGTAACCTAACAACCTAACCAACGTAACGTAACAACAGAATGTAACAACCTAACCAACGTAACCTAACAACGTAACCCAACAACCTATACAATGTAACGCAACAACAGAATGTAACAACCTAACCAACGTAACCTAATCAACGTAACATAACAACCTATATAACGTAACGTAATAACAGAATGTAACAATTTAACCAATGTAACCTAACCAACATAACCTAAACAACGTAACCTAACAACGTAACCTAACAACGTAACCTAACAACGTAACCTAACAACCTATACAACGTAATGTAACAAAAGAATGTAACAACCTAACCAACGTAACCTAACCAACGTAACATAACAACCTATACAACGTAACGTAACAACAGAATGTAACAACCTAACCAACGTAACCTAACCAACGTAACCTAACAACGTCACCTAACAACGTAACCTAACAACCTATACAACGTAACGTAACAACAGAATGTAACAAGGTAACCAACATAACTTAATAACTTAACAAACTAACCAACGTAACGTAACAACAGAATGTAACATGCTAACCAACGTGACCTAACCAACGTAACCTAACAACGTAACCCAACAACCTATACAATGTAACGCAACAAAAGAATGTAACAACCTAACCAACGTAACCTAACCAACGTAACATAACAACCTATACAACGTAACATAACAACAGAATGTAACAACCTAACCAACATAACCTAACCAACATAACCTAACAACGTAACATAACCTATACAACGTAACGTAACAACAGAATGTAACAACCTAACCAACGTAACTTAACAAACTAACCAACGTAACCTAACAACGTATACAACGTAACGTAACAACAGAATGTAACAAGCTAACCAACGTAACTTAACAACCTAACCAACGTAACTTAACAAACTAACCAACGTAACCTAACAACGTATACAACGTAACGTAACAACAGAATGTAACAACCTCACCAACGTAACCTAACAACGTAACCTAACAACGTAACCTAACAACCTATCCAATGTAACATAACAACAGAATGTAACAACCTAACCAACGTAACTTAACAACCTAACCAACGCAACGTAACAACCTATACAACGTAACATAACCAACGTAACATAACCAACATAACGTAACCAACGTAACGTCACTAAAGTAATATAACCAAAGTAACGTAGCGTAGCGTAACGTAACAACCTAACCAGCGTAACATAACCAACATAACGTAACCAACGTAACGTAACCAATGTAACGTAGCATAACGTAAACAATGTAATGTAACAACAGAATGTAACAACCTAACCAACGGAACTTAACAAACTAACCAACGTAATGTAACAACATAACCAACATAACCTAACCAATGTAATTTAACAACGTAACTTAACAACCTAACCAACATAATGCAACAACAGAATGTAACAACCTAACCAACGTAACGTAACAACCTATACAATGTAACGCAACAACAGTCTGTGAAGGTTCTCATTCATCCAGGTCAGATTCATTCTGGCAAAAAATTGAATCGAAGGCAACTGGACTTAGATTTGTCCCTGAAGACGTTTCGCCCCTTATCCAAGTGGCTTCATCAGTTCGAACGCTGCAGTCTGACTAGTCCCCACTAGTCTGTCTAGTCCCCACTAGTCTGACAAACAGTGGAGTAAGACCCAGGTTTTTAACCTCTGTGGAAGTGTCCGCCCCTTATTCTCCTAAGACAATAGTTGGTTAGTGGAGTTTCAGTGTGAGTCCCACTAGTGCATGGCCCAACATAGAAGGACCAACTCCTCAGGTCCAGATTCAGCTGTCTATTTACATCTTAAGGAAAAGACACACTCCTTTGAGGACAGCAATGTTAAAATCTTGGACAGAGAGGACAGATGGTTTGAAAGAGGAGTAAAGGAAGCCATCTATGTTAAATTGGAAAAACTATCTTTAAACAGAGGAGGGGGTCTCAGACACCACCTATCCCCCATCTACAATGCTGCACTTTCAGCAGTACCAAGAAAACTCAATATCAAAGACAGTCCGAAACTAACCTCAAGTGTCCCTAACGAACACAATGACTGTCGTCCACTGGCAACACACATGATGCCTAACGACTGTCGTCCACTGGCAACACACATCATGCCTAACGACTGTCGTCCACTGGCAACACACATCATGCCTAACGACTGTTGTCGTTGGCTCCATTGAATCCTTAACGACTGTCGTTCACTAGTGGGACTCACACTGAAACTCCACTAACCAACTATTGTCTTAGGAGAATAAGGGGCGGACACTTCCACAGAGGTTAAAAACCTGGGTCTTACTCCACTGTTTGTCAGACTAGTGGGGACTAGACAGACTAGTCAGACTGTAACGTTCGAACTGATGAAGCCACTTGGATAAGGGGCGAAACGTCTTCAGGGACAAATCTAAGTCCAGTTGCCTTTGATTCAATTTTTTGCCAGAATAACGCAACAACAGAATGTAACAACCTAACCAACATAACGTAACAACCTATACAATGTAACACAACAACAGAATGTAACAACCTAACCAACGTAACTTAACAACCTATACAATGTAACGCAACAACAGAATGTAACAACCTAACCAACATAACGTAACAACCTATACAATGTAACACAACAACAGAATGTAACAACCTAACCAACATAACGTAACAACCTATACAATATAACGCAACAACAGAATGTAACAGCCTAACCAACATAACGTAACAACCTATACAATATAACGCAACAACAGAATGTAACAGCCTAACCAACATAACGTAACAACCTATACAATATAACGCAACAACAGAATGTAACAGCCTAACCAACGTAACTTAACAACCTATACAATGTAACACAACAACAGAATGTAACAACCTAACCAACGTAATTTAACAAATTAACCAACATAACCTAACCAATGTAATTTAACAACATAACTTAACAACCTAACCAACGTAACATAAGCAACCTAACGTAACAGGTGTAACAAGACATGCAAACTTTCAGTCAGGTTTTAAGTCAGGTCTTCAGTCAGGTTTCAATTCAAGTCTTAAGTCAGGTCTTCAGTCAGGTTTCAATTCAAGTCTTAAGTCAGGTCTTCAGTCAGGTTTCAATTCAAGTCTTAAGTCAGGTCTTCAGTCAGGTTTCAATTCAAGTCTTAAGTCAGGTCCTCAGTCAGGTTTTAATTCAAGTCTTAAGTCAGGTCTTCAGTCAGGTCTTAAGTCAGGTCTTCAGTCAGGTTTTAAGTCAGGTCTTCAGTCAGGTCTTCAGTCAGGTCTTAAGTCAGGTCTTAAGTCAGGTCTTCAGTCAGGTCTTCAGTCAGGTCTTAAGTCAGGTCTTCATTCAGGTCTTCATTCAGGGCTTCAGTCAGGTCTTCATTCAGGGCTTCAGTCAGGTCTTCAGTCAGAAGTGTGAAAAAAGCGATTTTGCTGCGTTGCTGTGGAGGAACTTGACCTTTAACCCCATCATGACCTCTGGGATGACCCTGGTCACTGTACCAGTGATCAGAGCCACTGATCATAAACAGCTTGTTTATATTAAAATCAGATAATAACTCCCAGAAAGCTCTTCTCTCAGATTCAAACCGGTTGGTAAAGGAACTTATGAGTATTAATTTATAGATGGCCGGGAGGAGGGAGACGGGGGAGCCGTGGTGGAAAACAAATTATTCGGAGGCAGCCATTACAGCGCGGCGGTCCCGGGGGGGGGGGGGCATGATATTAAAGTAATCTACGCACTGAGGTGAACATGCTCCCGTCCGCCATGATGGACATCTGAATTAGTCCAACAAGGAGAAGAAGAGCGTCTGCAACAGGAAGCTGTCAGCAGCTCCGAGCGCTACACTCTGCAGCACCCACAGTCCATTATGAGCTTCTGTCAGCTGAACATGTCACGCTGCAGCTGCTTAAAGAGGGGCATTATGGGTAATAAGATCCTCAGATATATTCCAGATACATTCAGGTTTCAGAGGTGAAGACGGAGCTACAGAGGAGCGTCAACACCTCCTCGCTACCTCTGGTAGTTTACTCATATTACAAGTAGAAAAAGTACTAATACTACAATATACAGTACTCTGTATACTCTGTACACACACACATAAAACTCCCTTTAAACTCAAACATACAACTTTATAACATCTGAAACACACTAACAGCTGTAAGATGAAGTTAAACACACACTCAGCCAGGTGTGTGCAGCTGTAAACACACACTCCATTTCCCAGAGGGCTGTGCTGCTGCTGTGACAGGAACAAGAAGTGGAGGTCGAGCTCTGGCTCCATCTGGACATAGACTCATCTGCCATGTGAGTGGCAACCAACGAGCTAGAACCCAGAGAGCCCAGCGCCATGGCAACCAACGAGCTAGAACCCAGAGAGCCCAACGCCATGGCAACCAACGAGTTAGAACCCAGAGAGCCCAGCGCCATGGCAACCAACGAGCTAGAACCCAGAGAGCCCAACGCCATGGCAACCAACGAGTTAGAACCCAGAGAGCCCAGCGCCATGGCAACCAACGAGCTAGAACCCAGAGAGCCCAACGCCACGGCAACCAATGAGCTAGAACCCAGAGAGCCCAGCACCACGGCAACCAATGAGCTAGAACCCAGAGAGCCCTGCACCACGGCAATCAACAAGCTAGAACCCAGAGAGCCCTGCACCACGGCAACCAACAAGCTAGAACCCAGAGAGCCCTGCACCACGGCAACCAACAAGCTAGAACCCAGAGAGCCCAGCGCCACGGCAACCAATGAGCTAGAACCCAGAGAGCCCTGCACCACGGCAATCAACAAGCTAGAACCCAGAGAGCCCTGCACCACGGCAACCAACAAGCTAGAACCCAGAGAGCCCAGCGCCACGGCAACCAACGAGCTAGAACCCAGAGAGCCCAGAGCCACGGCAACCAATGAGCTAGAACCCAGAGAGCCCTGCACCACGGCAACCAACAAGCTAGAACCCAGAGAGCCCTGCACCACGGCAACCAACAAGCTAGAACCCAGAGAGCCGAGCACCACAGCAACCAACGAGCTAGAACCCAGAGAGCCCAACGCCACGGCAACCAATGAGCTAGAACCCAGAGAGCCCTGCACCACGGCAACCAACGTGCTTACTGTTACCAGCTAACTAGCAAGTTTGGATAGCAACATGCACATTTTGGCCAAAAACATGCTTAAAACAAAATGTATTTAACAGACGGACTCTTCTGAGTGTCTGTGAGTGTTTAGTACACCTGAACGCCACCGACAACACCATAGTAGTGACCTGTCAATCAGCAGGTAGCCCCGCCCTACAGCTTCCCTGCTTTCTGGTCTCTCTGACTCTAAATGGACCATCATTCACTAAATGAACATCCTGCTGAAACTAGTGACTGAGACCAGAAGCTGATGTTTCCAGTGTTTACTGAGGTAATCAGAGGAGGATCATTTTCTAGAGACTCTGTAGACCCAGAGGAGTCGCCCCCTGCTGGCTGGAGACAGGATGAAGGTTGAAGACTCTTCAGCTCTGACGTCACTCCTCAGACCTGGAGCTAGACCGCTGGTTGTTCCTCAGACTGTTATCATTCATTATCTGCTTTTACAGCGCGCAGCTGGAGTTATATATGTTAACAAATACATTAATAAACCAGTTATGACATGTTTACATCCTGGTTCTGGATGATACTGTATATCGAGGGAGGAGTTCAAGTAAAGTGTGTCTGTCTGACGGGTGGGGCCTCACTAAGGCTTCTGGGTAATGTAGTTATGGAGCTGTTCCTGGTGTTGTTTCCTTTCAGTAATTTAACCTTTAAAATGTTCAAATTTCATATTTTGATTCCTTCTGGGAAATCAGGCGGAGCAGGAAATGTTTCAGCTCCATAAACCTGCAGGCATTCCTCAGCGGCGTGTTTCTGTTAGCGTCAGTTCCCACACCTTTCTGTGGTTGGACGGCGGGCCTCCCGCTGCTTCCTGTGATGAAGTCAGTAAATTATTGGCCTCCAGCTGCAGCAGCGTTATGGATTAGCACGCTCCATTCACCCTGTGATTTACGGTGCCAGCAGAAATATATGATCGCTTTAACACAAACCTTTAAATCCCGCCGCTGGACGTCAGCCTGGCTCTGCACCAAACGCCATCTCACCTAATTACATGTGATTGCACAATCAAGCGGCTCCAAATGGTTCCAGGTCGGCCCCACGCCGTATTTCAGCGCTGGACAAAGACGGCTGTCTGGCGGCCAATCAGAAACATCTCCAGCAAACATCCATTACAGAGCTCGCCATTTCTGGCAGGAAACATTCACTTCTCGCTGAAAAATGGAGCGTTTGGCTTCCTGTCAGGAAAATTGATGTTCTCAGAGAGACGTCACTCTGTTTTTTTATCATGAACCAGAGCAGAAAGGCGTCACTCTGAGTCATCATAATACATCAGAATAAAGAGGCGTCACTCTGAGTCGTTATCGTGCACCAGAACAGAGAGGCCCTCACAGTGATGGCGTCCTGATGACCCCTCACAGCGATGGCGTCCTGATGACCCCTCACAGCGATGGCGTCCTGATGACCCCTCACAGCGATGGCGTCCTGATGACCCCTCACAGCGATGGCGTCCTGATGACCCCTCACAGCGATGGCGTCCTGATGACCCCTCACAGTGATGCGTCCTGATGACCCCTCACAGCGATGGCGTCCTGATGACCCCTCACAGTGATGCGTCCTGATGACCCCTCACAGCGATGGCATCCTGATGACCCCTCACAGTGGTGCGTCCTGATGACCCCTCACAGCGATGGCGTCCTGATGACCCCTCACAGCGATGCCTCCTGATGACCCCTCACAGTGATGCGTCCTGATGACCCCTCACAGCGATGCCTCCTGATGACCCCTCACAGTGGTGCGTCCTGATGACCCCTCACAGCGATGGCGTCCTGATGACCCCTCACAGCGATGGCGTCCTGATGACCCCTCACAGCGATGGCGTCCTGATGACCCCTCACAGTGGTGCGTCCTGATGACCCCTCACAGCGATGGCGTCCTGATGACCCCTCACAGCGATGGCGTCCTGATGACCCCTCACAGTGGTGCGTCCTGATGACCCCTCACAGCGATGGCGTCCTGATGACCCCTCACAGCGATGGCGTCCTGATGACCCCTCACAGCGATGGCGTCCTGATGACCCCTCACAGTGGTGCGTCCTGATGACCCCTCACAGTGATGGCGTCCTGATGACCCCTCACAGTGATGCGTCCTGATGACCCCTCACAGTGATGGCGTCCTGATGACCCCTCACAGTGATGACGTCCTGATGACCCCTCACAGCGATGGCGTCCTGACCCCTCACAGTGATGGCGTCCTGATGACCCCTCACAGTGATGCGTCCTGATGACCCCTCACAGCGATGGCGTCCTGATGACCCCTCACAGCGATGGCGTCCTGATGACCCCTCACAGCGATGGCGTCCTGATGACCCCTCACAGCGATGGCGTCCTGATGACCCCTCACAGCGATGGCGTCCTGATGACCCCTCACAGTGATGCGTCCTGATGACCCCTCACAGCGATGGCGTCCTGATGACCCCTCACAGCGATGGCGTCCTGATGACCCCTCACAGCGATGGCGTCCTGATGACCCCTCACAGTGATGCGTCCTGATGACCCCTCACAGCGATGGCGTCCTGATGACCCCTCACAGCGATGGCGTCCTGATGACCCCTCATAGCGATGGCGTCTTGATGACCCCTCACAGTGATGGCGTCCTGATGACCCCTCACAGTGGTGCGTCCTGATGACCCCTCATAGCGATGGCGTCCCGATGACCCCTCACAGTGATGCGTCCTGATGACCCTTCACAGCGATGGCGTCCTGATGACCCCTCACAGTGATGCGTCCTGATGACCCCTCACAGCGATGGCGTCCTGATGACCCGTCACAGCGATGGCGTCCTGATGACCCGTCACAGTGATGCGTCCTGATGACCCTTCACAGCGATGGCGTCCTGATGACCCCTCACAGTGATGGCGTCCTGATGACCCCTCACAGTGGTGCGTCCTGATGACCCCTCATAGCGATGGCGTCCCGATGACCCCTCACAGTGATGCGTCCTGATGACCCTTCACAGCGATGGCGTCCTGATGACCCCTCACAGTGATGCGTCCTGATGACCCCTCACAGCGATGGCGTCCTGATGACCCGTCACAGCGATGGCGTCCTGATGACCCGTCACAGCGATGGCGTCCTGATGACCCCTCACAGTGATGCGTCATGACCCCTCACAGTGATGGCGTCTGACGGCTGAACTGGGTGGAGGCGTGAGGTAATTGCGGCCCATTTGTAGCTCGACAGCTGGGCAGAATTCAGGATTGCCATTTGGCCCGGAGTGGCGGGGAGGAGATGCCACATGTTCTATTAAAATGTGATGATCCTGGCTCCCGCCGCGCCGCCGCGCCGCCGCGCCGCCGCCTCCACCCGGTTTGATGTGTCGCTCTTTAGGGCCTTAATGGGAGACGACTCTGCCGCCGTGTCACGCTGAGCTCTCACAGTTCAGGACGTTTATTTACGTCGGCGAGCTGGCTTCTTGTTTTATGAAGGAACGGCTGAGTGTTCGACGCTCTTGTTTGTGTCCAGATGTTGGCGGTCAGGTCGCTGCGGGACCAGAAACTGTCATCCATTTTGTTTTATTTAAGAGATACAGAGGAGAGGAGAGGAGAGGAGGGGGAGGAGAGGAGGAGGAGAAGAGGAGAGGAGAGGAGAGGAGGAGGAGAAGAGGAGGAGAGGAGAGGAGGAGGAGAAGAGGAGAGGAGAGGAGAGGAGGAGGAGAGGAGAGGAGAGGAGAGGAGGAGAGGAGAGGAGAGGAGGAGAGGAGAGGAGGAGAAGAGGAGAGGAGAGGAGAGGAGGAGGAGAAGAGGAGGAGAGGAGAGGAGGAGGAGAAGAGGAGAGGAGAGGAGAGGAGGAGGAGAGGAAAGGAGAGGAGGAGGAGGAGAGGAGGAGGAGGAGAGGAGGAGGACTGGAATCAGTGAACAGAGTGATACAAAGTGATGTAGAGTGAACGAGTCAACAGTTGAATTATTGAGGTTCCGCCCACCTACCCATCTGGACCAATCACGAGCTGAGCATGGCTGCAGCTTGTCAGCCAGAGAGACTCAGAGCTGCCAATCACAACATCTAATCTCCTTTTATAGCATCAAACTACTAAACGAAACCCGTTTGGTCCATGACCCATCTGCTGCCGTAGAGGGGGAGGGGCTTATCATACAACTCTATGCTGCTTTACAGAGTACGGTGTCCTTAAACTACATGTCCCACAATGCATCTCCATGTTATTACATGAAGCGTCTCAGTATCAGCGGTTTCCAGCAGAGGCGCTCTAGCAGACTGATGGGGTCGTAAAATAATCTGAATAGAACCAAAATGTCCAAGAAAAGCAAAGTTGGTGCAGAGGGAAGGACAGAAAGAGGATCCATGTTAGTGGTTGATGGAGACCAGCCGGTATGTCTTCTTTACTACGAGGCAGTAAAACACTGTCACACCACTGTCATCTACCACATGATCTCAGCTGATCAGCTGCTGATCAATAACAGTTTATACGCCACAGACTGAACGTTAGATCAGAGCTCATTGATCTGTTGGACTAGAGTTCTGCCCCTCTCAACTCCCACCACAAAGTTTATATATAACAGTTTATACGCCACAGATTGAACGTTAGATCAGAGCTCATTGATCTGTTGGACTAGAGTTCTGCCCCTCTCAGCTCCCACCACAAAGTTACACTAAGCTAATGGAATAAACTGGGTTTGATAATAAAAAAAGACCTTTATTATTCACTAGAGGACTATTTTGATGATTGATTGATTGAGAAGGCGTTCGATCGGGTCCCCCGGGGTATACTGTGGGAGGTGCTGCGGGGGTATGGGGCGAGGGGGTCACTTCTCAGGGCCATCCAATCCCTGTACTCCCAAAGCGAGAGCTGCGTCCGGGTTCTCGGCAGTAAGTCTGACTCGTTTTCGGTGGGCGTTGGCCTTCGCCAGGGTTGCGCCTTGTCTCCAATCCTGTTCGTGATATTCATGGACAGGATATTGTAGTCGGGGGGAAGGAGGGTTTGCAGATTGGTGTGCTGAGGATCTCATCGCTGCTTTTTGCAGATGATGTGGTTCTGTTGGCATCGTCAGTCTGTGACCTCCAGCACTCACTGGATCGGTTCGCAGCCGAGTGTGAAGCAGCTGGGATGAGGATCAGCACCTCTAAATCGGAGGCCATGGTTCTCAGCAGGAAACCGATGGATTGTCTACTCCAGGTAGGGAATGAGTCTTTATCCCAAGTGAAGGAGTTCAAGTACCTCGGGGTCTTGTTCACGAGTGAGGTAACAATGGAGGGTAAGATTGGCCGGAGAATCAGAGCAGCGGGGGCGGTATTGCAGTCACTGTACCGCACCGTTGTGACGAAGAGAGAGTTGAGCCGGAAGGCAAAGCTCTCTATCTACCGGTCAATCTTCGTGCCTACTCTCACCTATGGTCATGAGGGCTGGGTCATGACCGAAAGAACTAGATCGCGAGTACAAGCGGCCGAAATGGGTTTTCTCAGGAGGGTGGCTGGCATCTCCCTTAGAGATAAGGTGAGAAGCTCATCCCCGTCATCCCCGAGGGACTCGGAGTAGAGCCGCTGCTCCTTTACTTTGAAAGGAGCCAGTTGAGGTGGTTCATCTGGTAAGGATGCCCCGTGGGCGCCTCCCTAGGGAGGTGTTCCAGGCACGACCAGCTGGGAGGAGGCCCCGGAGACGACCCAGGACTAGATGGAGAGATTATATCTCCACACTGGTCTGGGAACGCCTCGGGATCCTCCAGTCAGAGCTGGTTAATGTGGCCCGGGAAAGGGAAGTTTGGGGTCCCCTGCTGGAGCTGTTGCCCCCGCGACCCGACCCGGATAAGCAGTTGAAGATGAAGATGAAGAGTAATGATAAGGGTTTCTGAATCTCATAAATTCATGGATTTATGTTATAATAACACATAGAAATGTGAAGGTGTGTCCACATACAGTATTTTGCAGATTGTGGATCTTTATCCAATCAGAGTTTCACAATGAACTCTGTGGTGACGTCTGTCTGTGGTGACGTCTGTCTGTGGTGACGTCTGTGATGATATCTGTCTGTGGTGACGTCTGTCTGTGGTGATGTCTGTCTGTGGTGACGTCTGTCTGTGGTGACGTCTGTGATGATATCTGTCTGTGGTGACGTCTGTCTGTGGTGACGTCTGTGATGATATCTGTCTGTGGTGACGTCTGTCTGTGGTGATGTCTGTCTGTGGTGACGTCTGTGATGATATCTGTCTGTGGTGACGTCTGTCTGTGGTGACGTCTGTCTGTGGTGACGTCTGTGATGATATCTGTCTGTGATGATATCTGTCTGTGGTGACGTCTGTCTGTGGTGACGTCTGTGATGATATCTGTCTGTGGTGACGTCTGTCTGTGGTGATGTCTGTCTGTGGTGATATCTGTCTGTGGTGACGTCTGTCTGTGGTGACGTCTGTGATGATATCTGTCTGTGGTGATGTCTGTCTGTGGTGATGTCTGTGTCTAATGTCTGTGGTGACGTCTGTCTGTGGTGATGTCTGTCTGTGGTGACGTCTGTCTGTGGTGACGTCTGTCTGTGGTGATGTCTGTCTGTGGTGACGTCTGTGATGATATCTGTCTGTGGTGATGTCTGTCTGTGGTGACGTCTGTTTGTGGTGACGTCTGTCTGTGGTGACGTCTGTGATGATATCTGTCTGTGGTGATGTCTGTCTGTGGTGACGTCTGTTTGTGGTGACATCTGTCTGTGGTGATGTCTGTCTGTGGTGACGTCTGTGATGATATCTGTCTGTGGTGATGTCTGTCTGTGGTGACGTCTGTGATGATATCTGTCTGTGGTGATGTCTGTGGTGACGTCTGTCTGTGGTGATGTCTGTCTGTGGTGACGTCTGTCTGTGGTGATGTCTGTGATGATATCTGTCTGTGGTGATGTCTGTCTGTGGTGATGTCTGTGTCTAATGTCTGTGGTGACGTCTGTCTGTGGTGATGTCTGTCTGTGGTGACGTCTGTCTGTGGTGACGTCTGTCTGTGGTGATGTCTGTCTGTGGTGACGTCTGTCTGTGGTGACGTCTGTTTGTGGTGACATCTGTCTGTGGTGATGTCTGTCTGTGGTGACGTCTGTGGTGATATCTGTCTGTGGTGATGTCTGTCTGTGGTGACGTCTGTTTGTGGTGACGTCTGTCTGTGGTGATGTCTGTCTGTGGTGATGTCTGTCTGTGGTGATGTCTGTCTGTGATGATATCTGTCTGTGGTGATGTCTGTCTGTGGTGATGTCTGTCTGTGGTGACGTCTGTCTGTGGTGACGTCTGTTTGTGGTGACATCTGTCTGTGGTGATGTCTGTCTGTGGTGACGTCTGTGATGATATCTGTCTGTGATGATATCTGTCTGTGGTGACGTCTGTCTGTGGTGACGTCTGTGGTGATATCTGTCTGTGGTGACATCTGTCTGTGGTGACGTCTGTCTGTGGTGATGTCCGTCTGTGGTGACGTCTGTCTGTGGTGACGTCTGTCTGTGGTGATGTCTGTGGTGATGTCTGTCTGTGGTGACGTCTGTCTGTGGTGATGTCTGTGGTGACGTCTGTCTGTGGTGACGTCTGTGGTGATATCTGTCTGTGGTGATGTCCGTCTGTGGTGATGTCTGTCTGTGGTGACGTCTGTGGTGATATCTGTCTGTGGTGATGTCTGTCTGTGGTGATGTCTGTGGTGACATCTGTCTGTGGTGACGTCTGTCTGTGGTGATGTCTGTCTGTGGTGACGTCTATCTGTGGTGACGTCTGTGATGATATCTGTCTGTGGTGATGTCTGTGGTGACGTCTGTCTGTGGTGACGTCTGTGGTGATATCTGTCTGTGGTGACGTCTGTCTGTGGTGACGTCTGTGGTGATATCTGTCTGTGGTGATGTCTGTCTGTGGTGACGTCTGTGGTGATATCTGTCTGTGGTGATGTCTGTCTGTGGTGATGTCTGTGGTGACATCTGTCTGTGGTGACGTCTGTCTGTGGTGATGTCTGTCTGTGGTGACGTCTATCTGTGGTGACGTCTGTGATGATATCTGTCTGTGGTGACATCTGTCTGTGGTGATGTCTGTCTGTGGTGATGTCTGTCTGTGGTGATGTCTGTGGTGACATCTGTCTGTGGTGATGTCTGTCTGTGGTGATGTCTGTCTGTGGTGATGTCTGTCTGTGGTGACATCTGTCTGTGGTGACGTCTGTCTGTGGTGACGTCTGTCTGTGGTGACATCTGTCTGTGGTGATGTCTGTCTGTGGTGATGTCTGTCTGTGGTGATGCCTGTGGTGACATCTGTCTGTGGTGACGTCTGTCTGTGGTGACGTCTGTCTGTGGTGACGTCTGTCTGTGGTGACATCTGTCTGTGGTGATGTCTGTGGTGATGTCTGTCTGTGGTGATGTCTGTCTGTGGTGATGTCTGTGGTGACATCTGTCTGTGGTGACGTCTGTCTGTGGTGACGTCTGTCTGTGGTGACATCTGTCTGTGGTGATGTCTGTGGTGACGTCTGTCTGTGGTGACATCTGTCTGTGGTGATGTCTGTCTGTGGTGATGTCTGTCTGTGGTGACATCTGTCTGTGGTGATGTCTGTCTGTGGTGATGTCTGTCTGTGGTGATGTCTGTCTGTGGTGACATCTGTCTGTGGTGACGTCTGTCTGTGGTGACGTCTGTCTGTGGTGATGTCTGTCTGTGGTGACGTGGCTATTTAGCTCTTCTGTTCTCCACATTGCTGCGTTCAACATTAAAATGTTCCACGTGTTCTGGGGGCGGAGCTACAACAGCGTCAGTGTGTCAGCAGTCTGCGATGCGGTGAAGTCGAGCGCCGTGTATCTGGCCGAGGCGGCGGGTCAGTGTTGGGAGGTGTCGCTATACTGAAAGCAAATGCAGCCCAGAGATATTTAACACAATGATCAGTATCGGTATCACCGCTGCAGCCCCTCCGTGACGTTCGTGAGTCTGCTGGTAAAAACTGACTTCCTGTCTGTCATACAGTAAATATAGCGTTAAATAAAACAGCATCAGTGAGTCTGAACTTTAAACTGCATCAGCAACACAGAGTTTAACTTTGTGAGCTCTGACGCTGCAGGAACATTAGCAGCCTGCCGCTGTAGCAGGAAGCCATTAAACCAGTAAACAGCAGTTAAATTAATACGGGGTTACACCTGCAGCTCCTCGCCTCGCTGCACACAACCTGCACAACCTGCAGCTGAAGCAGCGAGCTCCTCCGGAGGCCTCTATCCACTTCCTGTCCACTGTGTACAGGTTAGTGGTGCGGCGGCGGGGCAGCATGGCGTTGTGGCGGCGTGGCGTTGTGACGGCGTGGCATTGTGGCAGCGTGGCGTTGTGACGGCGTGGCGTTGTGACAGCGTGGCGTTGTGGCGGCGTGGCGTTGTGGCGGCGTGGCAGCGTGGCGTTGTGGCAGCGTGGCGTTGTGACGGCGTGGCAGCGTGGCGTTGTGGCAGCGTGGCGTTGTGACAGCGTGGCGTTGTGGCAGCGTGGCGTTGTGACAGCGTGGCGTTGTGACGGCGTGGCAGCGTGGCGTTGTGGCAGCGTGGCGTTGTGGCAGCGTGGCGTTGTGGCGGCGTGGCAGCGTGGCGTTGTGGCGGCGTGGCGTTGTGACGGCGTGGCAGCGTGGCAGCGTGGCAGCGTGGCGTTGTGGCAGCGTGGCGTTGTGACGGCGTGGCGTTGTGGCGGCGTGGCGTTGTGGCGTTGTGGCAGCGTGGCGTTGTGGCAGCGTGGCGTTGTGGCAGCGTGGCGTTGTGACGGCGTGGCGTTGTGGCGGCGTGGCGTTGTGGCGTTGTGGCAGCGTGGCGTTGTGACGGCGTGGCGTTGTGGCAGCGTGGCGTTGTGGCGGCCTGGTGGCGCTCCCTCTGGGTCACATGTTACCACTGAGAACTGAAGCAAAAGGCCGCCTCACTGAGTTCAGGTCAACTTCCTGAAACCACGGAGCAGAGCGCCACGCCCTGCAGCTCAGTCATCATCTTCATCATCTTCATCATCATGGCTGCCACGCTGAAGAGGCGAGCCCGCTAACAGTGCAGCCTCCTCCTCTTCTCCTCCTCTCTCATTTCATCTCTCCTTCCTCTCCTCTCTTTATTTCCCTCTGGCTGCGTCTGCTCTCTACAAAGCCCCGGAGCTTTATCAGAGCATTACAGCGCGCAGCATGTGTTTGATTAAAAAAGAGTAAAGTTACAAATTAGTTAATAAAATCATTTAGGCCGATCGCTGCAAATGGTGATAAATGTCTTCCATATGTTCCCAATAAACCAGCGAAGTGCCATGTGCCCGTCCCCTCTGTCTTCGCCATAAACAAATAAATTAAAACAATTACCGCGCCGAGCGCCTTCCGTCTTTAATGAGAGCGCGGCCGCGTGAAATATGTGACAGCTCTCGTTTGCCCAGAACGGCGGCTGTCTCCATCGAGAGGCCGGTGGCCATCTTTCACATAAATCGCTCCTCCGCTCACTGTTTGGGCTGCTTCTCTCCTCCGTCACTACGTCCTCCTCAACACGTGGTCAGGGGGTCCAGAGTGGATCAGAGGGGTCCAGAGGGGTCCGGAGGGGTCCAGAGGGGACCAGAGGGGAACCAGAGGGGGTCCAGAGGGGTCCAGAGGGGACCAGAGGGGAACCAGAGGGGGTCCAGAGGGGTCCAGAGGGGAACCAGAGGGGACCAGAGGGGGTCCAGAGGGGTCCAGAGGGGACCAGAGGGGAACCAGAGGGAACCAGAGGGGACCAGAGGGGGTCCAGAGGGGACCAGAGGGGAACCAGAGGGGTCCAGAGGGGACCAGAGGGGAACCAGAGGGGGTCCGGAGGGGTCCAGAGGGGGTCCAGAGGGGACCAGAGGGGAACCAGAGGGGGTCCAGAGGGGACCAGAGGGGTCCAGAGGGGAACCAGAGGGGTCCAGGGGGACCAGAGGGGTCATATCTGTTTACTGCAGCCAGCTAGAACAGCTGTATTATCATCCACTGAGGAAGACCATGCGATATGGCTGAAGGTCTTGGCCCTTTAATGAGGACTGGTTTGAACCAGGTTCTAATGTTAATGTGGTCTCTGTTTCTGGATGAGGAAATAACCCTGATGACCAGGCGGGGAGGTTCTTAATGAAAGACATTATATCCAGGTGCATTATGGGAAATTAAAGCCTTAATCTTAGGATGTTGCTGCTTTAAAATTTTCAATACAATATACATTTGTGTTAATAAATAAACAAATAAATAGATGAATAATAATAATAATAATATTTAATTAAATATTCATCCTAAACAGCAGCAGACTATAAATATGAAGTGAGTTGCGTGTTGATAAATATGAAGTGAGTTTCGTGTTGGTAAATATGAAGTGAGTTGCGTGTTGATAAATATGAAGTGAGTTGCGTGTTGATAAATATGAAGTGAGTTTCGTGTTGGTAAATATGAAGTGAGTTTCGTGTTGGTAAATATGAAGTGAGTTTCGTGTTGGTAAATATGAAGTGAGTTTCGTGTTGGTAAATATGAAGTGAGTTGCGTGTTGATAAATATGAAGTGAGTTTCGTGTTGGTAAATATGAAGTGAGTTTCGTGTTGGTAAATATGAAGTGAGTTTCGTGTCGGTAAATATGAAGTGAGTTTCGTGTTGGTAAATATGAAGTGAGTTTCGTGTCGGTAAATATGAAGTGAGTTTCGTGTCGGTAAATATGAAGTGAGTTTCGTGTTGGTAAATATGAAGTGAGTTTCGTGTCGGTAAATATGAAGTGAGTTTCGTGTCGGTAAATATGAAGTGAGTTGCGTGTTGGTAAATATGAAGTGAGTTTCGTGTTGGTAAATATGAAGTGAGTTTCGTGTTGGTAAATATGAAGTGCGTTTCGTGTTGGTAAATATGAAGTGCGTTTCGTGTTGGTAAATATGAAGTGCGTTTCGTGTTGGTAAATATGAAGTGAGTTGCGTGTTGATAAATATGAAGTGCGTTTCGTGTTGGTAAATATGAAGTGAGTTTCGTGTTGGTAAATATGAAGTGAGTTTCGTGTTGGTAAATATGAAGTGAGTTTCGTGTTGGTAAATATGAAGTGAGTTGCGTGTTGGTAAATATGAAGTGAGTTTCGTGTTGGTAAATATGAAGTGAGTTGCGTGTTGGTAAATATGAAGTGAGTTTCGTGTTGGTAAATATGAAGTGAGTTTCGTGTTGGTAAATATGAAGTGCGTTTCGTGTTGGTAAATATGAAGTGCGTTTCGTGTTGGTAAATGTGAAGTGCGTTTCGTGTTGGTAAATATGAAGTGCGTTTCGTGTTGGTAAATGTGAAGTGAGTTTCGTGTTGGTAAATATGAAGTGCGTTTCGTGTTGGTAAATATGAAGTGCGTGTCGTGTTGGTAAATGTGAAGTGCGTTTCGTGTTGGTAAATGTGAAGTGCGTTTCGTGTTGGTAAATGTGAAGTGAGTTTCGTGTTGGTAAATATGAAGTGCGTTTCGTGTTGGTAAATATGAAGTGCGTTTCGTGTTGGTAAATGTGAAGTGCGTTTCGTGTTGGTAAATGTGAAGTGCGTTTCGTGTTGAACATCTTCTCAGCTGTAGTTGTTTTTTAATAACTCCCTGATGTGGTTTTATAATCTCACCTGCAGAACTTATTGATTTCTGCTCTGTTTGTGTTTTTAATCTCTGGCTTCATTTAAAATGTCTTTGTGTGTTTTTGCTAATTGATCCCATAAAACGGCAGTAGCTCAGTCTGTAGGGAGTTGGCTTGGGAACCGGAGGGTCATCGGTTCAAGTCCCGACATGGACCAAGAACTGAGTGTGAACTGGTAGCTGGAGAGGTGCCAGTTTACCTCTTGGGCACTGCCGAGGTGCCCCTGAGCAAGGCACCAAACCCCCAACTGCTCGGGGCGCTTGTCAGGAGCAGCCCCCTCACTCTGACATCTCTCCATTGTTGCATGTTGAATTAAACTCTGCAGGAGCTGCTGTCAGATTAAAACCAGCTGGGTTTAAACTTTACAACCCAGATCTGACCTGAGAGCAAACCTCTCACATCTGGAATCACCTTTTATATCCGACACATCTGGACGTTTCTGTCAGCTCGTCCTGATCTTAAGAAAATGGTTTTCTACCTCAAGATAAGATAAGATATGTTAAGATAAGAAAACATAAAAGATTAGAAGATAAGATCAGACAAGACAAGATAAGATAAGGTAAAATAAGATCAGATAAGATAAGGTACATTAAGATAAGATAAAATCAAATAAGATCAGACAGGATGAGATAAGGTAAAATAAAATAAGATAAGAAAAGACAAGATAGGAAAAGATAAGTTAGACTGCTAGCTACACGGACTCTAAGGGGGTTCCGAGACCTTTACACTAGTGATCCAGTCCCAGCAGGTCTTCTTCTACGGTGTCCCTCCAGGTCTTGGTGTCTTACTGTGGTATTTAGGAGGATTATTGATCATTTTGATCAGTTCTCCAGTGGTAAAATGGTTGAATTTAGCACCAGCAGATAGCAGCAGGTCCTGATCCACCATGGTAGGAACCCTGAAAGTCTTCACCACTGATATGAGACCTCTACTGGTGACCTGCTACCTCCCCTGAAGACTCCCTAAAGACCTTAAAACCCCCTGGACCCCCTAAAGACCCCTGGACCCCCTAAAGAAGACCAGGCGGTCTGTGGCGGCTCTCAGAGGGTTACTGTAACACACTGACTTCCTCCACTTGTACGTCTCTCTGGGCGAACGGTGAGATGCTCGTCGTTCAGAACTTCACTCAGATATTATTGATCTGAGAGGAACATGTTCATAGTTCAGAGTCAGTCCTCGAAGGATCCACCGGCTCAGAGCTGACCCCCTTTCTTCGTTTCTACGTCATGTATCCTCGGCTGACTGTGATGTAACACGTCTACGTTTCAGAGCTAGTGACGTAGACTGATGGAGGACGGGTCCAACAAACACAGGACTGTAACCAGGACACGGCGTTACGTTTTGTAAGTGATGTTAGTGAAGTGTTTTCTGTACGTGTTTTACTTAGTTTACATCCTCATTTTAAGCCCAGCCATGATGTTTTCCTTTACCTTAACTAAGTGGTTTTGCTGCTTGAACCTACCTGTGGATGTGTGGTGTAAAAACGACATGAAAACGCGACTGGATGGCTGTAATGTCGTGGTATGTGAACTCCCGTTAGCGTAGCCTTGGTTAGCGTAGCCTCAGAGCCATTAGCGTAGCCTCAGACCCGTTAGCGTAGCTTCAGACCCGTTAGCATAGCCTCAGACCCGTTAGCGTAGCCCCAGACCCGTTAGCGTAGCCTCAGACCCGTTAGCATAGCCTCAGACCCGTTAGCGTAGCCTCAGACCCGTTAGCATAGCCTCACACCCGTTAGCGTAGCCTTGGTTAGCATAGCCTCAGACCCGTTAGCATAGCCTCAGACCCGTTAGCGTAGCCTCAGACCCGTTAGCATAGCCTCAGACCCGTTAGCGTAGCCTCAGACCCGTTAGCGTAGCCTCACACCCGTTAGCGTAGGCTTGGTTAGCGTCAGGTCGTCTTCGTGTCCTCAGGTCCAGATTTAAAGCTGATGTTCAGGCCTAAAACAGAGACAACACATGAACAAGAGTCTGTGATTTCACCTCTGAAGGTCTGTGAGGGGGGACGGGGGGGGGTCTTTATGAGGATTTGGGACAAAGCCATCGTTTTAATGGGACTCAGGTAATGGTCCTTACACTGACCGCGGAGGGGGGCGGACCGGGTCCAGGTTTGCGTCCACTGACCTTCACAGCGTGGAGGACCGAGAGGAGCCGGTCATCTGGACTCAGCACATCAAAATATATAAAACACAGAAGAAGCAGATGAGAGCAAATGAGCCTTTTAATTGAGGCGTTTATTAAAGGAGCAGAAGAAGAAGGGGGGGGGGGGGGGGGGGGTCAATATCACGAAGACGATCAGAGCGCCGACGAGTCTGAACCTTAAGGTTTAGTAAAGCTGCTTTAAATGATACGTCGCTGTACATCGTCGTCCATCCGGTGTTTATTATTAGTATATTATATTATCATTATTATAAACTCTTCCTATTGGTCACGACGTCCAGAAACACTGACTTATAATGTATACAGACACTTTATTTTATTTTTTTTATTCATTTACTCTTGTTGTAGTGTTGGTCTTCATTGTTTGTTTGTTTGAGACCAACTGACAAAATACTGACTGTCAAATATCACATAAAATAATAATCCGCTGTATCTATAGAGCGTTGAGCCAGGGTGAAGATGAAGAGCTTAAACAGAGATTCTGTGATGATGACAGCTGATCTGTGAGCAGCAACAACAGGGACCGCACTAGACCTGATCCAGGACTTCAACAGGGCAGCAGGGTGGTGGCGTCTCTTACTGAACTGGATCAGTTACAGTCTGCAGTGACCGCGTCCTTTATTCTTTATTTAATATTCTATGTTCAAAATCATTTAATGCAAATGTGACGAACTCAAGGCCCATGGGCCAAAACCGGCCCAGCACCTCATCTTATGTGGCCCACGAGGGCTTACAAAGACTATATCATGGTTATCATACAGTTCTGCTTTACAGAAGTATGGTGTCCTCAAACCACATGTCCCACAATGCATCTTGTTTTTGTGACGTGCCCACTGCAGCGTCTCAGTCACAGACGTGAAATGTGAGTGTGTGTCCTCACACGGTATTTCTGTCTACGTGCTGCAGATATACTGATGAACAAGAAGCTGTTTTTTTTATCTTATCTTATCTTATCTTATCTTTTTGTTACTGAACTCTTAAAGAAATTGTTCAATATTTCTGCTTTCAGAGCTAATTATTAAATAAATTATTACTAAAACTGATAATAATCAAATGCAGAGGCAGTTCTGTCGAGTAGATATATTGATATAGTGTCACAGTTACAACCATAATGCTGATGTGGTCCAGGATCAGACTGAGTCTGACCCCCCTGAGCTAAAGAGATCAGGGTGTCCAGTCTAAGCTGGGCCTGCAGATGGTTCTAGGACCAGGACCAGGACTGTAGTGGATCGGGTTGTTTTACCAACTCTAAAGTGAACCTAGTGTGAAACATTTGGTCCTAGTTGCCTTTATTGTCCCAGGTCTTCAGGGAGAATAAAGGCCGACGGTCCAGATGGATTTGTACCAATGACGTGACGTGAACGTTTTCTTTAAGCTCCGTAAAAACTGGTTGTATTTCTACAACATTTCTGAGGCGGTCTGGACCAGTCTGGCGGACCAGGTCTGTGATGTCCAGCACCATAACCGGCACACACACACACACACACACACCCGCACACACACCCACACACACACACACACACACACACACACACACACACACACACAGCCTCAGTGTGTTCAGTTGATCAGCTTGTGATGAAGGATCACACACCTCCACAAGGTTCGTCCCTGTGAGCTGCTTCAAGGAGCTCAGTGTTTCATGTGTGTGTGTGTGTGTGTGTGTGTGTGTGTGTGTGCGGGTGTGTGTGTGTGTGGTAGCAGCACTGGGAGATGGGGGGAAAGTGAAAGAGAGAAAACTGCCTCTTGTCTTTTCCAGTTTGGGGCGTCCAGATGGGAAGTCATTTTTTATTCGTCTTGAGGCGGCTCTTCACATCTGTCGGCCCAGATGCCTAATGAATACGGAAGCAGGCCGTGCTGTCGCCTCATTAATACTGCACTCGCGCGGGGAGCCCGGCCGGCCCGGCTGCGCGGTGCCGCCGCCGCCCACCGCGTCCCGGCGCGGCGCCGGAGCAGAACGCGGCGCCGCGGCGGCGTTCCTCTGGGCCCGGCGCCGGCAGCTGGCGCCCCGCAGGAACAAAGCTGCCGCACTCTGTCGGCCTAATGCCTCCCTGTGTTGTCACTTAAGGTCTTTATTGGTATTAATTGATACGATCGGAGCAACTTCGCCTCCCCGTCTCCCACAACACCATCACCAACCACCCCCCCGACCCCCACCCCCACACTGGGGCTTCCAACAGGTGGAGCGAGGCTCCGCCCCCTGATGAGGCTGGACGTAAACACAGGAACCAATCACATTTAAAAACAACAGACTGCACCTTTAAATCTGTCATCCTGTTTCTGTCAGCTGATCCTTAAAATCAGCTGAAGGTCATTCACTGCTTCACACACTTCATACGCTCATGTTTCATATGTGATCATGTTTCATATGTGATAATGTTTCATATGTGATAATGTTTCATATGTGATAATGTTTCATATGTAATAATGTTTCATATGTCATCATGTTTCATATGTGATAATGTTTCATATGTGATCATGTTTCATATGTGATAATGTTTCATATGTAATAATGTTTCATATGTCATCATGTTTCATATGTGATCATGTTTCATATGTGATAATGTTTCATATGTGATAATGTTTCATATGTGATAATGTTTCATATGTAATAATGTTTCATATGTCATCATGTTTCATATGTGATCATGTTTCATATGTGATAATGTTTCATATGTAATAATGTTTCATATGTAATAATGTTTCATATGTCATCATGTTTCATATGTGATAATGTTTCATATGTGATAATGTTTCATATGTCATCATGTTTCATATGTGATAATGTTTCATATGTGATCATGTTTCATATGTGATCATGTTTCATATGTGATCATGTTTCATATGTAATAATGTTTCATATGTAATAATGTTTCATATGTCATCATGTTTCATATGTGATAATGTTTCATATGTGATCATGTTTCATATGTGATCATGTTTCATATGTGATCATGTTTCATATGTAATAATGTTTCATATGTGATCATGTTTCATATGTGATCATGTTTCATATGTGATAATGTTTCATATGTGATCATGTTTCATATGTGATCATGTTTCATATGTGATAATGTTTCATATGTGATAATGTTTCATATGTGATAATGTTTCATATGTGATCATGTTTCATATGTGATCATGTTTCATATGTAATAATGTTTCATATGTGATCATGTTTCATATGTCATCATGTTTCATATGTGATGATGTGAAATAATAAAGAGACTCAGCTGATGAGATTCAGACATCACTTCCTGTCTGATGTCTTTTTTATTATTCTAGAGAATAAAAGCACAAAACCATACAGATGTTAGCGGTACATTTATAAAGTTCAATAAATACAGTTAAATAAATAATAATAAATAGATATACATCTATATAAAAAACATGAATGCAAATGCAGAATAAATTATCATCAATCCATAAGAAAACTATCAAACTCAATTCATTCTGACGGGTTCCTCCCGTTCCACTCTGACGGGTTCCTCTCGTTCCACTCTGACGGGTTCCTCCCGTTCCACTCTGACGGGTTCCTCCCGTTCCACTCTGACGGGTTCCTCCCGTTCCACTCTGACGGGTTCCTCCCGTTCCACTCTGACGGGTTCCTCCCGTTCCACTCTGACGGGTTCCTCCCGTTCCACTCTGACGGGTTCCTCCCGTTCCACTCTGACGGGTTCCTCTCGTTCCACTCTGACGGGTTCCTCCCGTTCCATTCTGACGGGTTCCTCTCGTTCCACTCTGACGGGTTCCTCCCGTTCCATTCTGACGGGTTCCTCCCGTTCCATTCTGACGGGTTCCTCTCGTTCCACTCTGACGGGTTCCTCCCGTTCCATTCTGACGGGTTCCTCCCGTTCCATTCTGACGGGTTCCTCTCGTTCCACTCTGACAGGTTCCTCTCGTTCCATTCTGACAGGTTCCTCTCGTTCCACTCTGACAGGTTCCTCTCGTTCCACTCTGACAGGTTCCTCTCGTTCCATTCTGACAGGTTCCTCCTGTTCCACTCTGACGGGTTCCTCCCGTTCCACTCTGACGGGTTCCTCCTGTTCCACTCTGGACATCAGACCTGCAGGTTTGACAGGTCGGATATACAACTGATTCATGGAAGGTTGTGTCACAGTAACAAACACCACTGCTGTTGCGTTGCGTTGTTGCATCTTGTTGTGGTGCATTGTTGCATCTTGTAGCATTGCGTAGTTGCATCTTGTTGTTGTGCGTTGTTGCATCCTGTTGCATCCTGTTGCATTGTGTTGTTGCATCCTGTTGCGTTGCGTTGTTGCATCTTGTAGCATTGCGTTGTTGCATCTTGTTGTGGTGCGTTGTTGCATCCTGTTGCATCCTGTTGTGTTGTGTTGTTGCATCCTGTTGCATCCTGTTGCGTTGTGTTACGTTGTGTTGTTGCATCCTGTAGCATTGCGTTGTTGCATCCTGTTGCATCCTGTTGCGTTGTGTTGCGTTGTGTTGTTGCATCCTGTTGCATTGCATTGTTGCATCTTGTAGCATTGCGTTGTTGCATCCTGTTGCATCCTGTTGCGTTGCGTTGTTGCATCCTATTGCATCCTGTTGCATCCTGTTGCGTTGTTGCATCCTGTTGCATCCTGTTGTGTTGTGTTGTTGCATCCTGTTGCGTCCTATTGCATCCTGTTGCATCCTGTTGCATCCTGTTGCGTTGTTGCATCCTGTTGCATCCTGTTGTGTTGTGTTGTTGCATCCTGTTGCATCCTGTTGCGTTGCGTTGTTGCATCATATTGCATCCTGTTGCATCCTGTTGCCTTGTGTTGCGTTGTTGCATCCTGTTGCGTTGCGTTGTTGCATCCTGTTGCGTTGCGTTGTTGCATCTTGTAGCATTGCGTTGTTGCATCTTGTTGTGGTGCGTTGTTGCATCCTGTTGCATCCTGTTGTGTTGTGTTGTTGCATCCTGTTGCATCCTGTTGCGTTGTGTTGTTGCATCCTGTTGCATCCTGTTGTGTTGTGTTGTTGCATCCTGTTGCGTTGCGTTGTTGCATCCTGTTGCGTTGCGTTGTTGCATCCTGTTGCGTTGTGTTGTTGCATCCTGTTGCGTTGTGTTGTTGCATCCTGTTGTGTTGCGTTGTTGCATCCTGTTGCGTTGTGTTGTTGCATCCTGTTGCGTTGTTGCATCCTGTTGCGTTGCGTTGTTGCATCCTGTTGCATCCTGTTGTGTTGTGTTGTTGCATCCTGTTGCGTTGCGTTGTTGCATCCTGTTGCGTTGCGTTGTTGCATCCTGTTGCGTTGCGTTGTTGCATCCTGTTGCATCCTGTTGTGTTGTGTTGTTGCATCCTGTTGCATCCTGTTGCGTTGCGTAGTTGCATCCTGTTGCATCCTGTTGTGTTGTGTTGTTGCATCCTGTTGTGTTGTGTTGTTGCATCCTGTTGCATCCTGTTGTGTTGTGTTGTTGCATCCAGTTGCGTTGTGTTGTGTTGCGTTGTTGCATCCTGTTGCGTTGCGTTGTTGCATCCTGTTGCGTTGCGTTGTTGCATCCTGTTGCGTGCCCGGTAACACAGTTATTAGATTTTATGTCCCCGGAGCCTCGTGGGCCTCGTCTGGTCATCAGCTCTGGGTTTGAGCCTCAGTTAGACCACGTTCAGGGTGCAGGAACACCAGGATCAAGGAACCGCAGGCGCTTGTGCTCAGAATCACCTGAATAAACAGGCTGATGACTAGATAGACAGAGGAACAGCGAACAGAGCAGGTAGAACGATGTGGTGCGTTCTCTGATGATTTATAGTATTTTAATCTTAAATCATTTCTCCTCGTCCTACATGACATACAGCCGCTGAGGCTGAGCTCTTCAGACAGCGTCCAGCAGTCCCTGGTTTTATACTGGGAGCTCTCTGATTGGTCGCCTCTCACAGGTGATCTCAATCAGCTCACAGCTGGCAGGTGAAGCTGGCTGCCGTCAGCATTACTACCTTCAGACTCTAATTAACACCACAGAGCAACATGTCATCATCAAATATCATTTTATTTCATAATAAAATGAGTGAAAAACATCCAATTTACAATGAATGTATTAACATAAACTCATCATTATTATATTAATAAATGTAGATTTCATGTATTAAAGTTTGTAGAAGATCATTTTCACTCTGACACGTCAGCCTGATAAAAAGCTTTTCATTAGCAAAGATGAGAATAATAATAATAACACTGAAGAATAATATAGAAATAAACTGAGTTCACTGTGTTGATTAAAGAATCAATTTTTTTCAATAATTAATATTAATCAATAATTAGCAGTGCTGAGTCTAAACAGAACCAGCATGTTTATTTTGCTGAGTGGATTTTGTAGGAAAAGTATATCTGAAATATGTCTATAAACAATTTGCAGATTTGTTCATCAAAAGTCAAGAAAAATTCATTTATAAAATACATTTTAAACATAAAGAGTTTCACATCTGCAATTAAGATAAAATACATAAAAAATACAGATAAAACAGAAATTGTTACGACTCTGTACACAGGAAGTGGGAGACTCCAAAGCAAACACAGGGGAATCAGGTTTGAAGCAGAAAACGGCGTCTTTATTACAGTCCTGGGTTCGGTACACAAAAGGCAAGCAGAGAGGCAAACAGTTCCAAAAACAACAGGCACAGGGCTCAAAGACAGGCAGAGATTCAACACACGGAAAGGCAATGACAGGAAGTAAACGCTGGAACTCTCGGCATAGAAACACAAGACGATCTGGCAACGAGGGAATGGGGAGCGCACATTAAATACTAGTGAGGGAGTGATTGACTACACAGGTGGACACAATCAGGGCGGGGCAATCACGACGAGACTCAGGTGAGTGGTGCAGAAACTAGGTCAGAGGGAGGTGCCCAACGAAGTGGCGGGAAGCATGCAGGGAAGGAAGTGACGTCATCTGGAGACGAGAGGAGAGGTTAAACATGCCAAAATAAAACAGGAAGTGTGAGACAGACAAGCATGCAACATGAAACATAAAACTGTCTAAGACCTGAGATTCCTGACAGAAATAAAACAAAACATGATTTCAGGATTCTGGGCTGGAAAAAGATTTCTGTCTAGAACATTAGACGAAGAAGAAGAAGAAGAAGAAGAAGAAGAAGAAGAAGATGAAGAAGAAGAAGAAGAAGAAGAAGATCAACCTTTATTAGTCCCACTAGGGGAAATTCAATTTACACTCTGTTGTAACTGTTACACAGTACAAACAGGACCCATAGACCTGCATCAATGGAGAGATGTCAGAGTGAGGGGGCTGCTCCTGACAAGCCCCGAGCAGTTGGGGTTTTGGTGCCTTGCTCAGGGGCACCTCGGCAGTGCCCAAGAGGTAAGCTGGTACCTCTCCAGCTACCAGTTCACACTCAGTTCTTGGCCAATGTCGGGACTTGAACCGGACTTGAACCGGTGACCCTCCGGTTCCCAAGCCGACTCCCTACAGACTGAGCTACTGCCGCCCATTAATCTGGTAGAGACACTCAGATTTAGTTTAAATAAATATGATTTAAATAAATTGATGATTAGCTTCAGTCATACAGTATTTTAGTCTCTGAAAAGTCATCAGATCTGATTCATTCCTTTAACGTCTTTTTTATCGTCAGATAAAGATTTAATCTCATTATTATCAAAACCGGCTGAATGATCAGAACGCAGCTTTACTACTTCGAGTCCTCCTGACTGACGGCGCTCAGCAGTGATGTCACTTCGGTCTGTTATGAGAGCCAATCAGAGCCGCCCAACACGCAAAAATATACACTTCCAGTTATCTGTTATCGTTATGGTTATCTGTTATTGTTATCATTACCGTTATCTGTTATCTTTCTGTTGTTGATGTTTTCCGTCATCATTACCGTTATCTGTTATCATTACTGTTATCTGTTTTCTGTTATCGTTACCGCTATCTGTTATTTTTCTGTTATCTGTTTTCCGTTATCATTACCGTTATCTGTTTTCCGTTATCATTACCGTTATCTGTTATCTTTCTGTTGTTGATGTTTTCCGTCATCATTACCGTTATCTGTTATCATTACTGTTATCTGTTTTCCGTTATCATTACCGTTATCTGTTTTCTGTTATCGTTACCGTTATCTGTTATCGTTACCGTTATCTGTTTTCTGTTATCGTTACCGTTATCTGTTATCATTACTGTTATCTGTTTTCTGTTATCGTTACCGCTATCTGTTATTTTTCTGTTATCTGTTTTCCGTTATCGTTACCGTTATCTGTTAACCGTTACGTTACCGTTATCTGTTATCCGTTATCGTTACCGTTATCTGTTTTCCGTTATCCGTTATTATCCGTTATTATTTTGGGGGCGGCAAGCGCCCCAACTGCTCGGGGCTCTTGTCAGGAGCAGCCCCCTCACTCTGACATCTCTCCATTAATGCATGTATGTGTGTTTCAGGTCTGCATGAACCATGTATGAGTTTAACAGAGTATAAATTGAATTTCCCCACTGTGGGACTAATAAAGGTAGATCTTCTTCTTCTTCTTCTTATCGTTACCGTTATCTGTTATCCGTTACGTTACCGTTATCCGTTACGTTACCGTTACCTGTTATTGTTACCGTTATCTGTTATCGTTACCGTTATCTGTTATCTGTTTTCCGTTATCATTACCGTTATCTGTTATCTGTTTTCCGTTATCATTACCGTTATCTGTTATCTTTCTGTTATCTGTTTTCCGTTTTCGTTACCGTTATCGTTACCGTTATCTGTTATCTGTTTTCCGTTATCATTACCGTTATCTGTTATTTTTCTGTTATCTGTTTTCCGTTTTCGTTACCGTTATCGTTACCGTTATCTGTTATCTGTTTTCCGTTATCATTACCGTTATCTGTTATCTTTCTGTTATCTGTTTTCCGTTTTCGTTACCGTTATCGTTACAGTTATCTGTTATCTGTTTTCCATTATCGTTACCGTTATCTGTTATCTGCTTTCCGTTATCGTTACTGTTATCTGTTATCTGCTTTCCGTTATCGTTATCGTTACCGTTACCTGTTATCTATTTTCCGTTATCTGTTATCTTTCTGTTATCTGTTTTCCGTTATCTGTTTTCCGTTATCGTTACCGTTATCTGTTTTCCGTTATCGTTACCGTTATCTGTTATCTGTTTTCCGTTATCGTTACCGTTATCTGTTATCTGTTTTCCGTTATCATTACCGTTATCTGTTTTCCGTTATCATTACCGTTATCTGTTTTCTGTTATCTGTTTTCCGTTATCGTTACCGTTATCTGTTATCTGTTTTCCGTTATCATTACCGTTATCTGTTTTCCGTTATCATTACCGTTATCTGTTTTCTGTTATCTGTTTTCCGTTATCGTTACCGTTATCTGTTATCAGTTTTCCGTTATCATTACCGTTATCTGTTTTCCGTTATCATTACCGTTATCTGTTTTCTGTTTTCTGTTTTCCGTTATTGTTATCGTTACCGTTACCGTTATCTGTTTTCTGTTTTCCGTTATCGTTACCGTTATCTGTTATCTGTTTTCCGTTATCATTACCGTTATCTGTTTTCCGTTATCATTACCGTTATCTGTTATCTGTTTTCCGTTATCATTACCGTTATCTGTTTTCTGTTTTCCGTTATTGTTATCGTTACCGTTACCGTTACCGTTATCTGTTTTCTGTTTTCCGTTATCGTTATCGTTACCGTTATCTGTTATCTGTTTTCCGTTATCATTACCGTTATCTGTTTTCCGTTATCGTTACCGTTACCGTTATCTGTTTTCTGTTTTCCGTTATCGTTACCGTTATCTGTTATCTGTTTTCCGTTACCATTACCGTTATCTGTTTTCCGTTATCCTTAGCTGAGGGCTTCGGAGGCCAGCGGCTGAGCGTCTGTTAGAGCAGAGCCAGTAGAGTCGGACTACAGCAGGATGTGGCGTTCACTGACCTGCTCTCAGCCTCACCGTCACACATGACTGACGCCTCATCGTCAAGGTGACAACATGTGAATACGAACCGTCCTGAAGTCAGATTAGATGAATTATAGAAACCTGCAGAGATCTGTTATCATCCCTCAGGAAGCTGATATAAATTTTTATTATGACGTGATCTGCAGGAAAAGATCAGCGAGACACATTCCAGCTAAAGTGTCTTTAAATATACAGTCAGATCCATAATGTACAGCCACTGGTTATTATTTTCAGCCCTGCTGGTGGATGGTAACGTCTGTCAGTTTGATTTGTTCCTTCTGCTGGTTACTAATTTTTAATAACTGCTGTCATTTAATCTTTTATAGCTGTTTGAATATCACTTGTAGCATCAGCACAGTTATCACAGTAAATAAGTTATCGTCTTTATGTGGCGATATACTGGACTAGTGTCGATGATAATGAATAATGAGCATGTTCATAATACAAATATGATAATAATGTGTAAATAATGCAGCACATCTTATATCAGACTTTTATACAGTTAGACTCTCTCTCCTCTCTACAATAAGCATTAACGTTTAGTCTTCACATATTCTCCAGATATCATGATGATACCGTCCATCATCTATAACCTCTTCTCCTGTTCTGGGTGGTGGTGGGGGTCTGGAGCTGATCCCTGACAGTGGGTGGAGGTGGGTCCACCCTGGACAGGTCTCCAGACTACATTCACACCTACAGAACATTAACCGGAGAACCTGGAGTAAACCCACACTGATACAGGGAGAACATGAACTCTACACAGAGGGACCCTAATCCGGATCTGGACCTGAGACCCTCTTACTGTGAGGCAGCAGTGCTGACCACTGAACCACCGTGCGGCCCTCATGATGACCATCGTTATCGTGAACTCTGTTGGCCACAACAATTGTGTAGTGAAAATACGATAGTGTCAAACTACTCAAAAAAGACCAAACATTACTTAGCGTAGCATAATGTAGCATAGCATAGCATAGCATAATGTAGCATAGCATAGCATAGCATAATGTAGCATAGCATAGCATAATGTAGCATAGCATAGCATAGCATAATGTAGCATAGCATAGCATAATGTAGCATAGCATAGCATAATGTAGCATAGCATAGCATAGCATAATGTAGCATAGCATAGCATAGCATAATGTAGCATAGCAGCATATAAAATATAAAATGACAACAAAACATATAGCATATAACATATGACAAAACACAACATAAAACTATAACATAGCACATAACATATATAAAATAAGAAAAAATAACATATAGTGTAACATAACACAACATATAAGATATAAGACGTTTCCCCTGAATGTAGACGGTGTAGATTTCCCTGCTTCCAGTCCGTCGTGAGTCCATCAGGAGATCCTGAACATTCAGGGTCCGACTACATGTGTGGCAGATTATGGGTTTAAAACACAACACAAGTATGTGACTGACTGAACCCACGAAACACTTTTAGTCTCCAGGTGTTTTCCTCCTCGTCCTGTATTAATATTCAGGGTGGGGGGCGATGGGTGTGGGTGGGGGTTGCCGGGTGTGGGTGGCGGTCGGGTCGGGGGCGACGTGGGAGCTGAAGGGCAGCTCGGTGGCAGCTGCTCGGCGGTGCCGTTCTCCGGTTGGCGGTGTGTTGGAGGAAAAGGTCACCTTATCTAGAGGCAGGTGGCCCATCCTGCTGCTCCAGATGTTTGTTTGTCCTCTTTAGCTTCCCGTAGATGCAGAGCGTGTCGACACGCCGCCACCTCAGCGGGAGGCGCCGGTCTGATCTTCAGCTCCAAACACATGTTCCTCCGCCACGCTGAAACGCCCTCCTTCCACGGTTCTACCAAACGTTTCTGCACTTTTAATCAAAGAGGACGAAGAGTTTTACTGATGCTCTGAACAGGCTGTATGAGTAAGTAGGGGGTGGACGAAATAACGGAAACACCTGTACAATACAAGAGTTTCTGCTGCTGTTGTATTAGATTGGATTATACTGTCAAGTGTTACATTTATCTTAAATCTATCAACTCTATTAATAGGAAATGAAACGTGAAAATGACAAAAATCTTGAAGTGCAAATAATTACAGTTAAACATAAAAGTAAATGTTTAATGTGATGTGATATACATGTGATATGTAATGTGATTTTACATGAATTCACCCATAACTTACATTAGTAGTAGTAGTGTATTACATGTAAAAGACTCATATACATAACATTAAGAACCTAATATTATTATAAAGGGATATCTTATCTTATATCTTATCTTATCTTATAAAGAACAATAAGAACATAAAGAACCTAATATTATTATAAAGGGATATCTTATCTTATATCTTATCTTATCTTATAAAGAACAATAAGAACATAAAGAACATTAAGAACCTAATATTATTATAAAGGGATATCTTATCTTATATCTTATCTTATCTTATAAAGAACAATAAGAACATTAAGAACATAAAGAACATAAAGAACATTAAGAACCTAATATTATTATAAAGGGATATCTTATCTTATATCTTATCTTATCTTATAAAGAACAATAAGAACATAAAGAACATTAAGAACATAAAGAACATTAAGAACCTAATATTATTATAAAGGGATATCTTATCTTATATCTTATCTTATCTTATAAAGAACAATAAGAACATTAAGAACATAAAGAACATTAAGAACATAATATTATTATAAAGGGATATCTTATCTTATATCTTATCTTATCTTATAAAGAACATTAAGAACATAATATTATTATAAAGGGATATCTTATCTTATCTTATCTTATAAAGAACATTAAGAACATTAAGAACATAATATTATTATAAAGGGATATCATATCTTATATCTTATCTTATAAAGAACAATAAGAACATAAAGAACATTAAGAACATAATATTATTATAAAGGAATATCTTATCTTATATCTTATCTTATAAAGAACATAAAGAACATAAAGAACATTAAGAACATATAGAACATTAAGAACATTTAACAAACAGCATCACCTGTGAAACATATTTGATAAAGTGATGTGTTGTAATACTGGAGATCATTTTATAGTGTAAATAAATGTTGTGATGAACCCCCCCCCCCCCCCCCCCCCCCCGACAGCTCGTGTTTCATCAATAAATAATCACTTTAAAATAAATAAGTCATCCTGACATGTATGACAGATGAATAATGAAAACACTGTTTTTCTTTACCTCCCTTTGTCTCTGAACTCCACCTGCAGGCTTTTCAAATTAAAACTACACCTCTCTCTCTCTCTGTCTCTCTCTCTCTGTCTCTCTCTCTCTCTCTCTGTGTCTCTCTCTCTCTGTCTCTCTCTCTCTGTCTCTCTCTCTCTGTCTCCCTGTCTCTCTCTCTCTCTGTCTCTCTCTCTCTGTCTCTCTCTGTCTCTCTCTCTCTCTCTCTCTCTCTCTCTCTCTCTCTCTCTCTCTCTCTCTCTCTCTCTCTCTCTCTCTCTCTCTCTCTCTCTCTCTCTCTCTCTCTCTCTCTCTCTCTCTGTCTCTCTCTCTCTGTCTCTCTCTCTCTGTCTCCCTGTCTCTCTCTCTCTGTCTCTCTCTCTCTCTCTGTCTCTCTCTGTCTCTCTCTCTCTCTCTCTCTCTCTGTCTCTCTCTGTCTCTCTCTCTCTGTCTCTCTCTCTCTGTCTCTCTCTCTCTGTCTCTCTCTCTCTCTCTCTCTCTCTCTCTGTCTCTCTCTCTCTCTCTGTCTCTCTCTCTCTCTGTCTCTCTCTCTCTCTCTGTCTCTCTCTCTCGCTCTGCTCTCTCTCTCTCTCTGTCTCTCTCTGTCTCTCTCTGTCTCTCTCTCTCTCTGTCTCTCTCTCTCTCTGTCTCTCTGTCTCTCTCTCTCTCGCTCTGTCTCTCTCTCTCTCTGTCTCTCTCTCTCTCTGTCTCTCTCGCTCTGTCTCTCTCTCTCTCTGTCTCTCTCTCTCTCTCTCATGACGTCTGCCTCGCTCACTCTTTTAATTTGTCTGTAGCTTCAGGGGGAGTCGAATCAAAGCTTCACAGGAACAAACACAAATAAATATAAATCTGAACGAAGACGTGAACCAGCTCTAAACATTAGACTGGAGTTAACATCATGAACATGACCACAACCATAACCAAAATCAATCAATCAATCAAAATTATTATCAACAAAAGATGTAGACCAAAACGATCAGAGTGATTAACAATCACTCTGATCGTTTTGGTCAAACAGTCGATTTACATATATATATGTATATATATATATATATATGTATATATATATATATATATATATATATATATATATATATATATATATATATATATATATATATATAGTATTATTACATGTGGGGACAGAGACTGTGGGGAGATTAGTGGGACATTAGAGTAAAGTGGGGACATTAGAGTAAAGTGGGAACATTAGGGTAAAGTGGGACATTAGAGTAAAGTGGGGACATTAGAGTAAAGTGGGAACATTAGGGTAAAGTGGGACATTAGAGTAAAGTGGGGACATTAGAGTAAAGTGGGGTCATTAGGGTAAAGTGGGGTCATTAGGGTAAAGTGGGACATTAGGGTAAAGTGGGACATTAGAGTGAAGTGGGGACATTAGGGTAAAGTGGGAACAATAGTGTAAAGTGGGAACATTAGGGTAAAGTGGGACATTAGGGTAAAGTGGGACATAAGAGTAAAGTGGGGACATTAGGGTAAAGTGGGAACAATAGTGTAAAGTGGGAACATTAGGGTAAAGTGGGACATTAGAGTAAAGTGGGGACATTAGGGTAAAGTGGGAACATTGGGGTAAAGTGGGACATTAGAGTAAAGTGGGGACATTAGGGTAAAGTGGGAACAATAGTGTAAAGTGGGAACATTAGGGTAAAGTGGGACATTAGGGTAAAGTGGGACATTAGAGTAAAGTGGGGACATTAGGGTAAAGTGGGAACAATAGTGTAAAGTGGGAACATTAGGGTAAAGTGGGACATTAGAGTAAAGTGGGGACATTAGGGTAAAGTGGGAACATTAGGGTAAAGTGGGGACAATCCCCCACTCAGCTCCAGTCTGAGGAGGACGATCACTTTTCATCCAGATGTTGGTTTGTTGACATGTGGAGCTGCTGATGTTGCTGTAATGGAAACATCTGGCCACCAGGGGGCAGAACACGTGTACACACACACTGAGTGTTTGTTGTGAGCAGCAGTAACACAAAGAAACACACTGAGGACAGACCCTGTGCTGCAGGACACATGACGACATGTCTGGTCCTCACTCCTTCAGAGGGCTGTTTGAGGTACCTGGTTCTAGTTTCATCAGACCTGGTTCTGGTTTCATCAGACCTGGCTCTAGTTTCATCAGACCTGGCTCTAGTTTCATCAGACCTGGTTCTGGTTTCATCAGACCTGGTTCTGGTTTCATCAGACCTGGTTCTGGTTTCATCAGACCTGGTTCTAGTTTCATCAGACCTGGTTCTAGTTTCATCAGACCTGGCTCTAGTTTCATCAGACCTAGCTCTAGTTTCATCAGACCTGGCTCTAGTTTCATCAGACCTGGTTCTAGTTTCATCAGACCTGTTTCTGGTTTTATGTGTTTGTCAGTGTGGTTTAGAATCTGTTCACATTGTGGGGACCGTCCTCATGTCCTAGTTAGAGGTTCTGGTTCAAGAGGTTCTGGTTTGAGGGTCCAGTTATAGGATCCAGCTAAAGGTTCCACTAAGAAGGTCCAGTTCGAGTTTCCAGTTAAAAGTTCAGAGTTTTTATGTGAACGTAAGAATCAGGTGCGTCAACACCACATCTCCATGTCCCCTAAACCGTCCTCTGTCCCCTGCAGACTTCCTGTCACATGACTACCCGTCCTCCTGACGTTAACCTCCTCCATCTCTCAGTGCATACTGAACCCTGTGTTCTCGCCTGCGACCGACGTGTTAAAGAGGTGTCACCCCTCCACGCCGGCGCCGTTGCTTTGATAACACTCCAGGTCGCTGCTAGACACAGCGGAGGGGCTAATTAACCCCCTGATTACTCCAATTAACCCCGACACATTAGATCTTATCAGAGCAGAGTGACGGATTTTACTCCTGAGCCTGAACTCAACACCGACGTGTCAGAGCCTCTGAGGCCGTGCAGCCAGCAGGAAGTGATGTCACGGCTGCATCCCCATCAGACTGGAGGTGACGGCGTAAAGACACACCCACAAACATCTGAGGAGCCAATCAGAGGTGCCCAGGTCAGACAGGTGTGAAGATGATCAGTAATGATTAATCGCAGCTCTTTATTATCTGCAGTAGAGACAAAGAACAGATGAGTCAATGAGACAGTCAACTAAATCAATATTTTTATTCTCTGTCTATTAATCTGTCTAAATCTTTAAAGATGTTTATAAACCAGTTATTGAATATTACCAGTGTTACACATATAAAATATATAGACATTTACAAATCAGTTATTAATCATCAACAAAGTTTTATGTAATATGTAATTAATCTTTTTATTCTATATCCGTTAATCAATCTAAATAATGTTCATAGATGCTTTACAAAGTATGTATTAATCATCTAAGAAGGTATAAAAATCATCAATTCTAACGTTATAAAGACACCCTGGACCCCCCTAAAGACCCCCATGGACCCCCTAAAGACCCCCATGGACCCCCTTGGACCCCCTAAAGACCTAATGGACCCCCATAAAGACCCCCATGGACCCCCCTAAAGACCTAATGGACTCTCCTAAAGACCTCGTGGACCCCCCTAGAGACCCCCTGGACCCCTACAGAAGACTAGAACTGGTCTGTTGTGGCTCTCAGAGCTAAATATACCTATATGCCATTCATAAAGTATGTTTTTAATTTACCAGATAATATCCATTTAAAATGATTTAACTATGAATTCAAATATTGCTTTGTTTTATGTTTTATGGTTAAATGGTTTGTTTATGTTTTAAACTAAATGACCAAACAATAAATCAAAAATTTTAAAAATGTAAAAAAAGGTCTGAGAGGTCGGGGCCACCTTTTAATATTTCCTACAGCTGTTTGTCCCTTGACTGGTTCCAGCCTTACTGTGGTGAGGAAGAGCAGGGAAGAGGACAGAAAGCTCAGGAGACACAGCAGTAATAAGAATCCAATTAACAGATAGAGATGAATCCATAATGAGATTATAGTCCGTCTGATAGTCCAGTGTTGTAAACTCCAGGGACCATCAGACGTCCTGTAGTCTCATGTTTTCATAATCCTGTTATGATTTTATTAGTGAGAAGGTGATCTTTAATCTGCTCCAACGACAACAAATAGCTGTTATTCATTTAATCCACTTAATCCTCTCGCTGTTTCCTTCACGTCTAAACTCTGATATAGTACGAACTGGTGTCCTCCTCCTCCTCCTCCTCCTCCTCGGTGTTCCTCAGGGACCAGTACTCGGACCCCAGCAGTCCTGCTCTGATGGTTCAGTATGCTGACACTTCAGGCGCCGGCTTGGTGGGCGTTGAACCCACGGTCTCTCTGAGAGGCGTCTGCTCAGCTTCGCCTGGTAGCGACTCTGAATAACCTTAATTCTCTCATGGTTGTGTTTACAGGGTTAATTCTTGTGTATCTGAACATAATACTGTGCTCCGGTGATTAGTACTACTGTACATCGACATAAAACAAAGTGAAAGTTGAATTTGAAATATATACAGTCCATAAATACGGACTATGCCTTTAACCTTTTAAGAAATGAGAGTATTAGTGGAGGGCTGGTTACTGGTTGTAGCGCTGCTGACAAAACCACAGTAGTACTGTACATGCTTCATTATATGAAGTACTGTATATTACACACTGATACGTCACAGTATTTTGTTTTGCATGGTGGTAATTTGTCTTATATTGCACGTCTCAATGCAAATATTACTACATATTTCATAAATCTCATATTGTCATTTTCTTACCTAAATGTAAGTACTACCATATTTCTTCACATATACAGTAATGTGTTTATATTGCAGTATTATGTACATCATTTACATGTTACTCCCATTGTCTTTATACAGGAGCAGCTAACACCCGGGGATTAATAAAGTGTTTAAGATATAGATATACAGGTAATAAACATATAAAAACGAACATGGCTTTATTTTCCCCTCCAGCTGGCTGCCGGTCGGCGTGTTGTTTCTCAGGCTGTTAATGAAGCACACGTATGTTAGAAACGCTGCTGCTGCAGCACAGCCAGATTTTCTCACCTCATCTAAGCGTTAACGTCAGAGCTGCCGACATGGTGGACCAACAGGATCAGGTCTGTCGGTGGGATCAGGTCTAACTCCAGTCTAATTAAGAGGACGACTGAGGTTTACGGCCCAGACCGGACGCAGACTGAAGTCATCTCAACGCCATCAAACAGGAAGTGTAAATCCTAATCTGACCCTCATTTATCTGCCGACTCAATCTGAATTCCAGTCAGCATCTGAGAGGAGCAGCGAGGTCTCACTCTGAGGAGGATTTCTCGTCTCTGTGAGGTGAATATTAAACCCTGCTCAGGTCGTCTGAATGGCAATTGTTCCAACTGACCCCGAACTGCAGAAACATGGCGCTGAAATCCGAGATGCTCGCGGGTTCATTAGCGGCGACTTGGTTCTGTCATTAAAGGAGACAAACATTAAACAGGGATTACCTCCGGCTTCGTTCCCACATCCAGCCGTTGAACTCGGCTTCATTAATTACAGAGACGTCCTTCAGCCGGCAGACAGCGTTTCATCAACCTGAATCCAGAGGCTGTGATTGGCTCTGAGAGGAGGTCACCAGGCTTTTACATTTTACATGTCAGAGTCCTTTAGAGGAAATCCATTTATTCTGGTTCTGTCTGAGGGCGACATGCTCACATGATGTCAGCCTCTGTGCCTTCAGGTACATATATACATAAATATAGAGGCGTATAAATACCACACCGACATTCAGCGGGTCATAACGACGCATTTCAGTGTTCTGGTTTATCGTCTGGACGCCACGCAAACATCTGAATTTAGCACTAACTGAGAAAAATACTTAGATTAAGGGGAAACGCCATGGTGAAGTACGCAAACTAAGCAAAACGTACAGAAACAACTGGTGAAAACATGACGGTTTCTGTTGGACCCCCACTGTCGGTGATCTGGCGGTCTGCTAACAACTAGCAGACCGCTGTTGTATTTAGCTTAGCTTAGCATAAAGACTGGAAACAGGGTGAAAGTGCTAGCCTAGCATCATCTTAACGAAAGATAAGAGAAGACGAGATCAAATACTGCTACTACACCACTACTACTACTACTACTACTACTACCACCACTACTACTGCTACTACTACTACCACCACTACTACTACTACCACTACTACTACTGCTACTACACCACTACTACTGCTACTACTACCACCACTACTACTACTACCACTACTACTACTACTACTACTACTACTACTGCTACTACACCACTACTACTGCTACTACTACCACCACTACTACTGCTACTACACCACTACTACTGCTACTACTACTACCACCACTACTACTGCTACTACACCACTACTACTGCTACTACTACTACCACCACTACTATTACTACTACTACCACCACTACTACTGCTACTACACCACTACTACTACTACTACTACCACCACTACTACTGCTACTACTACTACCACCACTACTACTGCTACTACACCACTACTACTACTACTACTACCACCACTACTACTGCTACTACTACTACCACCACTACTACTGCTACTACACCACTACTACTGCTACTACTACTACCACCACTACTACTACTACCACTACTACTACTGCTACTACACCACTACTACTGCTACTACTACCACCACTACTACTGCTACTACACCACTACTACTGCTACTACTACTACCACCACTACTACTGCTACTACACCACTACTACTGCTACTACTACTACCACCACTACTACTGCTACTACACCACTACTACTGCTACTACTACCACCACTACTACTGCTACTACTACCACCACTACTATTACTACTACTACCACCACTACTACTGCTACTACACCACTACTACTGCTACTACTACCACCACTACTACTGCTACTACACCACTACTACTGCTACTACACCACTACTACTACTACTACTACCACCACTACTACTGCTACTACTACCACCACTACTACTACTGCTACTGCTACTGCTACTACTACTGCTACTACTACCACCACTACTACTACTACTAGTAGTAGCGGGTGGTAGTAGTAGGGGGCGGCAGTAGCTCAGTCTGTAGGGAGTTGTCTTGGGAACCGGAGGGTCACCGGTTCAAGTCCCGACATGGACCAAGAACTGAGTGTGAACTGGTAGCTGGAGAGGTGCCAGTTTACCTCTTGGGCACTGCCGAGGTGCCCCTGAGCAAGGCACCAAACCCCCAACTGCTCGGGGCGCTTGTCAGGAGCAGCCCCCTCACTCTGACACCTCTCCATTGTTGCATGTTTGTGCATGTGTGTGTTCAGGTCTGCATGTACCGTGTATAAGTTAACAACAGAGTGAAAACATTGAATTTCCCCTCGTGGGACTAATAAAGGAATATCTTCTTCTTCTTCTTCTTCTACTACTACCACTACTACCACCACTACTACTGCTACTACCACTACTACTACTACTACTACCACCACCATTACTACTACTACTACTACTACTACTACATTCTGGTCTCATCTGAAACTAGAGAACCTGATGGATCCATCAGTACCAACCAGGTCAGACTACTACTACTACTACTACTACTACTACATCCTGGTCTCATCTGAAACTAGAGAACCTGATGGATCCATCAGTACCAACCAGGTCAGACTACTACTACTACTACTACTACTACTACTACTACATCCTGGTCTCATCTGAAACTAGAGAACCTGATGGATCCATCAGTACCAACCAGGTCAGACTACTACTACTACTACCACTACTACTACTACTACCACTACTACTACTACTACTACTACTACCACTACTACTACTACTACTACCACTACTACTACTGCTACTGCTACTGCTACTACTACTACATCCTGGTCTCATCTGAAACTAGAGAACCTGATGGATCCATCAGTACCAACCAGGTCAGACTACTACTACTACTACTACTACTACTACTACTACATCCTGGTCTCATCTGAAACTAGAGAACCTGATGGATCCATCAGTACCAACCAGGTCAGACTACTACTACTACTACTACTACTACTACATCCTGGTCTCATCTGAAACTAGAGAACCTGATGGATCCATCAGTACCAACCAGGTCAGACTACTACTACTACTACTACTACTACTACTACTACATCCTGGTCTCATCTGAAACTAGAGAACCTGATGGATCCATCAGTACCAACCAGGTCAGACTACTACTACTACTACTACTACTACTACTACTACATCCTGGTCTCATCTGAAACTAGAGAACCTGATGGATCCATCAGTACCAACCAGGTCAGACTACTACTACCACTACTACTACTGCTACGACTACTACATACATTTACATAAAGCAGAATATTTGTCCACTAACATGCTGATAAAAGGATTATTGACTAGCACTAACACATAACTACAGGAAGCTCCCTCCCTCACCAGAACAAAGAGGATGAAACCAGATTATTAGAAGCCGGCCTCCTAACAACGAGGCACCGCCGCCATCTTAGCTCCTTATATAGAGGAGGGTCATCAGGAAGGAGCCAATCAGCTGCAGGCAGCAGCCTCACACACCTGTCACACATCAGGCCGTGCCACTTTATCAAGGTGAACAGATTCGGATTAATACTGTGATGCCGAATCCAACAGACTCACCAGACACACGATCCACCCGTGAATATGAGGACAAACTGTCTCTGGGTCGTCTACATGGGAGTTAATGGGAGTTAATGGGAGTTAATGGGAGCAGTTTGCTGTTTGGAGCAGCAGCAGGAGGAACAATGAGAGCGCTGCAGGAGGCAGATGTCTCTGACATCTGGGTGATGTCAGCATGTTGTCAACACATTGTTAGCGCCGCAACTGTGCAAACAGATTAACAGGAAGCTGCAGAGCCTGAGAGGAGGGTACAGGGTGAGCCAGAACCCTGAGGCCGAATGGGTTCTGGGTTATTCTGGAACAAACATCCTGTAAATAACAGCAGCAGCAGGCCACACCACTGAGACAGGAAGTGATCCTCTACAGAATCACTCCATAAGACCCACAAAAACACAACATTCACAGTGACAAACAACACAAACAAATCAATCAATCAATCAATCAATCAATCAATCAATAAATCAATAATGAGCTAAAACACGTTCTATGAGCTACACATTTTAAACTGTTAGCTCTCTTGTTAAATAATGTTAGCTCTTTCACTAAACGATGTTAGCTTTCTAGTCATAATGTTAGCTTTCTAGCTAAATAATGTTTGCTCTGTAACTAGATAATGTTAGCCTTCTAACTAAATATCATTAGCTTTCTAACTAAGTATTGTTAGCTTGCTAGCTAAGCAAGCCTAATGTTAGCTCTCTAACTAAATAATGTTAGCTTTCTAACTAAGTATTGTTAGCTTGCTAGCTAAGCAAGCCTAATGTTAGCTCTCTAACTAAATAATGTTAGCTTTCTAACTAAGTATTGTTAGCTTGCTAGCTAAGCAAGCCTAATGTTAGCTCTCTAACTAAATAATGTTAGCTTTCTAAGTATTGTTAGCTTGCTAGCTAAGCAAGCCTAATGTTAGCTCTCTAACTAAATAATGTTAGCTTTCTAACTAAATATTGTTAGCTTGCTAGTTAAACAAGCCTAATGTTAGCTCTCTAACTAAATAATGTTAGCTTTCTAAGTATTGTTAGCTTGCTAGCTAAGCAAGCCTAATGTTAGCTCTCTAACTAAATAATGTTAGCTTTCTAACTAAGTATTGTTAGCTTGCTTGCTAAGCAAGCCTAATGTTAGCTCTCTAACTAAATAATGTTAGCTTTCTAACTAAATATTGTTAGCTTGCTAGTTAAACAAGCCTAATGTTAGCTCTCTAACTAAATAATGTTAGCTTTCTAACTAAATATTGTTAGCTTGCTTGCTAAGCAAGCCTAATGTTAGCTCTCTAACTAAATAATGTTAGCTTTCTAACTAAATATCGTTAGCTTGCTAGTTAAACAAGCCTAATGTTAGCTCTCTAGCCTACAAGGTGCTTTGTTGATAATACCATCCCACTTTCTGCTTTTCTTGTGACTGAAAATTCATTTTCAGCTAATATTGTCCTGTCCTGTCTCCTTTCTATGCTAAGCTAGCAGAGCCAGACTAGCAAAAAAAAAAAAAAAAAACAGATATAAAATAAGCAATAATATCAACAACACTCCTTATCCAAACATTTTTTAAAATGGTCTGAACCTATGAAGCGAGCCACACGGCCTCCTGTTGGTAGAGCTGAAGGCTGGATGTGGCTGATGGGAGGCTCCCAACAGAACCAGAGAAGCTGATCATATTCCAGCTGTGTGCCGACGGAGATGATTGACAGACAGCAGAGAGGTGGAGGACGCTGCACTCTAACCCGGATCAATCACTTATCACCTGTGAACTGTTGGTCTGATGATTAATGAAGATAATACAGTGTAATTATACAGTATCCATATGTCTATATACATATATACACACACACACACAGAGTATATACAGTATATTTATGTTCCCTGCAGTGGTGGGTCCAGAGAAACATTGATGGTAAGTATATAAATATGAATATGGAAGTGAGTATTAAATGTTTGACTTCAGTCTGACCGTGAGACGAGATGCTGAAGTGAACCTCTGCATGTCTGCTGGTGAAGTTGACTCAGACCTCGAACACTTTGCCGTTCAGCTCTGTGAGGAAGTCCAGGTCTCGGCAGACCTCCGTCGGCGGGATCCGGGGGCCGAGCGTTTCCTCGACACCCACGTCGCAGCGCCGCGCCCGGGCCACCGGACAATACACCGCAGTGTGTTTTAACCAGGCTGCGTGGGCCCCGGCGTGGACGCCGGCCAGCCCTTCCCTGAATATTCCCATCAGCTGATGAGCAGGAAGGGAGCTGGAGAGTCCCGGCCGCTCCCTGAGTCTGGCAGATATCGCGGCGACTCGTCCCGCCACGGCCTTCATTCACATGGAACGCAAACAGACACACAAAGAGCTGCTGTGACTCGTCACGTACACACTCTGAGCAGCATTGTGTAATCTCCTCTTCTGGACCTGAGGTCGCCCCTCACGGCCAGGCCTCGCCTCTCCGGTGTCCGTCCAATCGGCGCCAACACGGACTCCCTGCAGCCCCACGCCTCGTTAATCTCCTCCAAACAGATCCACGCCGTCCAGAGACATCCTGGTGTTCTGATCCAGTGAAGCAGAGCAGCAGAGACCGGGCCACCACAAACAAGACACGTCAAAGACAAGAAAGTTCATCTGCTGCACCGGTGTCCTTCTGTCAGAGGTCCTGGTTCTGGACTGGACACTTTGACTGGACTACAGTAATGTGGTAGAACTACTCAGACCCGTTACTACTGCTGATCAGGTCTACTACTGCTACACCGACAAGCAGAAGGTTCTTCATGGACATGCTTAGTGGATTTTTATTTTCGAATATTCTGCCATTAATTACAGGCTACACCTTGTTTTTCATCAAGATTTCCTCCTCAGCTGTTCAGTCAAACCTTCTGTGTTCAGTGGAACTCAACGGTATGTTGGGACGTTCCGTTAAAGTAGATCGGTAACGTTACGGTTGCTGAGTGACTCGGCCGGTCCAACGTTTGGGTTACAATGAATTCAAACTCTTAACTTATCAACACTGGACCCAACGTTTGTTATCTGGGAGGCTGACTTGTTTCAAAAAGGTTCCTCCAGGAACCTCTTCTCTGAGTTCAGCTGGTAAAGGTTCCTCCAGGAACCTCCTCTCTGAGTTCAGCTGGTCAAGGTTCCTTCAGTAACCTCCTCTCTGAGTTCAGCTGGTAAAGGTTCCTCCAGGAACCTCCTCTCTGAGTTCAGCTGGTCAAGGTTCCTTCAGTAACCTCCTCTCTGAGTTCAGCTGGTCAAGGTTCCTTCAGTAACCTCCTCTCTGAGTTCAGCTGGTAAAGGTTCCTCCAGGAACCTCCTCTCTGAGTTCAGCTGGTAAAGGTTCCCCCAGGAACTTCCTCTCTGAGTTCAGCTGGTAAAGGTTCCTCCAGTAACCTCCTCTCTGAGTTCAGCTGGCAAAGGTTCCTCCAGTAACCCCACCAGGAAACACAGTTCCTTCAGGTTCTAAATCAGATCTAATATTCTTCCTTTGAGTTTTATTCTTTTCTTTTAATTTCACATCTCTCTGACAGGAAGTGCTGTTCAGAGCCTTTTGACCTTTGACCCTTGAGGTCTCTTTTCTTCTTTTCAACCTCCATCTTTCTTCTCTCAGAGCTGCAGTTAAAACTGTACTGAAGGTTGAAGAGCATCAGTGAATCTCTTCCCTCCTCTCCTCCTTCCTTCTGTCCTTCTTCCTCCTCTTCATCCTTACTTTGCATCTTTTCTTTGCATCATTCTTTCTTTCATCTTTTTCTTTATTCCTCTTTTCTTCTTATTTTCCGTCTTCTCCTTTTCTCCCTATGTGGTTAATAGTATTTTAGACGTTGGTACTGCAGTACAGCGTAGTACTGTCGTGTATCTGTACTGTGGACACGGTGTCGAGTCTCTGCTCAACTTTTCAAAGTGAAGTTGCTTCACTTCCTGTCACCATGAATATGGATGCTGATGGTTCTTTGTGTCTCACATAACGACGCTGAAGTCCTCGCTGCTCCTGCACCATAATTACGTCTTATTTTGAAATGTATATCTGAGCTGCTGCTGTTGGTTTTAATTGTGTGGAAACACACATGAAGATTTCCAGGAAGTATCTGGGCCAGATGTGTTGGCGGCGAGCGAGCGGGGGGCAATTTGCATTTCATTTTAGCGCCGTCGGCAGATTCCTCGCAGCGGAGAGGAGGAAGCTGTTAGCGCCGAGCGTCGGTAGCTACGCAGGTGAACCAGTGTGTTTCTGTGTGAAATGGCTCCTCCTACAGTAATTAGCGCTGGAGGTTGTAATTGGGCAGAATCAGTCTTACTAAGTGATTTCCTGACTGTCAAACGAGCCAAATTAATTTGAGTGATACTTTTCATTTAGTTAGCATCAAACAGCCCCTCCACTCGGCCTCCATATGGGCGTCTGATGCAACGCTCGCCATTAAACCGCCGCAGCCAGATGTTCCCCCGCAGCCCCGCCATTATCAATGCAAATTTATTCATTAAACAATTTAATTGTGTCAATGATTGACAGGCGGCTGCATGATGACGGAGGAATGTTATGAAGCTAATAATCTGTTAGTCTTATTAACTCCCTGTGTCAGCAATATGGCTGTCAACATTTATGTGGATTAACCCTTCTAATGGCGCCACACACATCAGCTGCTCGCCATGACAACAGACGGGCTCACCGGTTGATCAGCCCATTTACAGAACACGGCGCCAACAACGTCACGTCGCCATGGTCACCACCCCCACCCTGACAGAAGGGGGGGGGGGTGAAGGTCTAAAGGTTGTAGTAAGCAGGTCCAGCCTGCTTACTACTTACTAGTATTTTAATGTTAGGGTATATTTAACATTAGGGTATATTTAATGTTAGGGTATATTTAACATTAGGGTATATTTAATGTTAGGGTATATTTAACATTAGGGTATATTTAACATTAGGGTATATTTAACATTAGGGTATATTTTAATGTTAGGGTATATTTAATGTTAGGGTATATTTTAATGTTAGGGTATATTTAACATTAGGGTATATTTAATGTTAGGGTATATTTAACATTAGGGTATATTTAATGTTAGGGTATATTTAACATTAGGGTATATTTAATGTTAGGGTATATTTAATGTTAGGGTATATTTAACATTAGGGTATATTTAATGTTAGGGTATATTTAACGTTAGGGTTTATTTAATGTTAAGGTATATTTTAATGTTAGGGTATATTTAACGTTAGCGTATATTTTAACATTAGGGTATATTTAACATTAGAGTATATTTTAACGTTAGGGTATATTTAACATTAGGGTATATTTAACATTAGGGTATATTTAACGTTAGGGTATATTTTAATGTTAGGGTATATTTAACATTAGGGTATATTTAACATTAGGGTATATTTAACGTTAGGGTATATTTTAATGTTAGGGTATATTTAACGTTAGGGTATATTTTAATGTTAGGGTATATTTAATGTTAGGGTATATTTAACATTAGGGTATATTTAATGTTTAGGTATATTTTAATGTTAGGGTATATTTAACATTAGGGTATATTTAATGTTAGGGTATATTTAATGTTAGGGTATATTTTAACGTTAGGGTACATTTAACATTAGGGTATATTTAATGTTAGGGTACATTTAACATTAGGGTATATTTAATGTTAGGGTATATTTTAATGTTAGGGTATATTTAACATTAGGGTATATTGAACATTAGGGTATATTTAATGTTAGGGTATATTTAACATTAGGGTATATTTAACGTTAGGGTATATTTTAATGTTAGGGTATATTTAACATTAGGGTACATTTAACATTAGGGTATATTTAACATTAGGGTATATTGAACATTAGGGTATATTTAATGTTAGGGTATATTTAACATTAGGGTATATTTAACATTAGGGTATATTTTAATGTTAGGGTATATTTAACATTAGGGTATATTTTAATGTTAGGGTATATTTAACATTAGGGTATATTTAACGTGAGGGTATATTTTAATGTTAGGGTATATTTAACATTAGGGTATATTTAACGTTAGGGTATATTTAACGTTAGGGTATATTTTAATGTTAGGGTATATTTAACATTAGGGTATATTTAACGTTAGGGTATATTTAACGTTAGTGTATATTTTAATGTTTGGGTATATTTAACATTAGGGTATATTTAACGTTAGGGTATATTTAACATTAGGGTATATTTTAATGTTAGGGTATATTTAACGTTAGGGTATATTTTAATGTTAGGGTATATTTAACGTTAGGGTATATTTAACATTAGGGTATATTTAACATTAGGGTATATTTAACATTAGGGTATATTTTAACGTTAGGGTATATTTTAACGTTAGGGTATATTTAACATTAGGGTATATTTAACATTAGGGTATATTTAACGTTAGGGTATATTTAACGTTAGGGTATATTTAACATTAGGGTATATTTAACATTAGGGTATATTTAACATTAGGGTATATTTTAACGTTAGGGTATATTTTAACGTTAGGGTATATTTAACATTAGGGTATATTTAACATTAGGGTATATTTAACGTTAGGGTATATTTAACATTAGGGTATATTTAACATTAGGGTATATTTAACATTAGGGTATATTTTAACATTAGGGTATATTTAACATTAGGGTATATTTAACATTAGGGTATATTTAACATTAGGGTATATTTTAACGTTAGGGTATATTTTAACATTAGGGTATATTTAACATTAGGGTATATTTAATGTTAGGGTATATTTTAACATTAGGGTATATTTACCATTAGGGTATATTTAACATTAGGGTATATTTAACGTTAGGGTATATTTTAACATTAGGGTATATTTAACATTAGGGTATATTTTAACATTAGGGTATATTTAACATTAGGGTATATTTTAAGGTTAGGGTATATATAATGTTAGGGTATATTTTAATGTAAGGGTATATTTAACATTAGGGTATATTTTAATGTAAGGGTATATTTAACGTTAGGGTATATTTAACGTTGGGGTATATTTAATGTTAGGGTATATTTAATGTTAGGGTATATTTAACATTAAGGTATATTTAACGTTAGGGTATATTTTAACATTAGGGTATATTTAACATTAGGGTATATTTAACATTAGGGTATATTTAATGTTAGGGTATATTTAACATTAAGGTATATTTAACATTAGGGTATATTTAACGTGAGGGTATATTTAACGTTAGGGTATATTTAACATTAGGGTATATTTAACATTAGGGTATATTTAACATTAGGGTATATTTAATGTTAGGGTATATTTAACATTAGGGTATATTTAACGTGAGGGTATATTTTAACATTAGGGTATATTTAACATTAGGGTATATTTAATGTTAGGGTATATTTTAACATTAGGGTATATTTACCATTAGGGTATATTTTAACATTAGGGTATATTTAACGTTAGGGTATATTTAACATTAGGGTATATTTTAACATTAGGTTATATTTAACATTAGGGTATATTTAACGTTAGGGTACATTTCAACATTAGGGTATATTTAACATTAGGGTATATTTAACGTTAGGGTATATTTAACATTAGGGTATATTTTAACATTAGGGTATATTTAACGTTAGGGTATATTTAACGTTAGGGTATATTTAACGTTAGGGTATATTTTAACGTTAGGGTATATTTTAACATTAGGGTATATTTAACGTTAGGGTATATTTAACATTAGGGTATATTTTAACATTAGGGTATATTTTAACATTAGGGTATATTTAACGTTAGGGTATATTTTAACATTAGGGTATATTTAACGTTAGGGTACATTTCAACATTAGGGTATATTTTAACATGAGGGTATATTTTAACATGAGGGTATATTTTAACATTAAGGTATCTTTAACGTTAGGGTATATTTAACGTTAGGGTATATTTAACATTAGGGTATATTTAACGTTAGGGTATATTTTAACATTAGGGTATATTTAACGTTAGGGTATATTTAACGTTAGGGTATATTTTAACATTAGGGTATATTTAACGTTAGGGTATATTTAACGTTAGGGTATATTTAACATTAGGGTATATTTTAACATTAGGGTATATTTAACGTTAGGGTATATTTAACATTAGGGTATATTTTAACATTAGGGTATATTTTAACGTTAGGGTATATTTAACGTTAGGGTATATTTTAACATGAGGGTATATTTTAACATGAGGGTATATTTTAACATGAGGGTATATTTTAACATGAGGGTATATTTTAACATTAAGGTATCTTTAACGTTAGGGTATATTTAACGTTAGGGTATATTTAACATTAGGGTATATTTAACGTTAGGGTATATTTTAACATTAGGGTATATTTAACGTTAGGGTATATTTAACGTTAGGGTATATTTTAACATTAGGGTATATTTAACGTTAGGGTATATTTAACGTTAGGGTATATTTAACATTAGGGTATATTTTAACATTAGGGTATATTTAACGTTAGGGTATATTTAACATTAGGGTATATTTTAACATTAGGGTATATTTTAACGTTAGGGTATATTTAACGTTAGGGTATATTTTAACATTAGGGTATATTTAACGTTAGGGTATATTTTAACATTAGGGTATATTTAACGTTAGGGTATATTTAACATTAGGGTATATTTTAACATTAGGGTATATTTTAAAATGAGGGTATATTTAATATTCGGGTATATTTTAACAGTAGGGTATATGATATGATGCAGTACTATACTACTACCGAGTAGTACATGAAGTATCTAAACGTGGCTGCACATTAAAGTACTCTGACATGTTAGTGTTGACAACTAAACACTAGGCTGTAATACTCTGATAGTAAAAGTCTTCTGTACAATGAGTACTTCAGGTACTTCAGGAGGGATCTGGTGGTAGTACTTGTGTATGTATACTGTGTGTATATAGATGGAGGTTCGGACGGTCTGAAGCTCGTCCTCCTCTGATGGACGCCTCTCCTCTCGCTGTCATCGGCCATTAAAACCCTGATTTCATCTCCATCTGTCCGCCGAGGATCATCCACCTGAGGAACGTCCCCCAACTAGAGGCCCTCCATCAGCCGGCCTCTCTAATGGTACACTGGGTAGTGGCCATTTTGTGCTAATATGATTTTGTATTAAATTATGGCGCCCTGCTCACAGTTCCAGAGCTGAGTCTCTGCTAAACGTCTCCAGCAGAGACGAGGTGGACGGCGGGAACCCTCAAACTCAGTTTAGCTGCGTTTACTGCCAATAAAGGTTTAATGCAGATGTTCATTAAATTCTGATGATCTGATCACACTGATGTCACATTCATGGTAAGAAGACAGAAACATGTTCACGGTTCCTGATCATCCTTATCGTCATCTTCAAACTCTGGAGACTGGTCTCGTTTCAGACTCTGTTGATTTAGTGGATGTGGAGCTCGTCCTCGTTCCCACATCTGGAAAAAGAAACACTACATCTGGTTTGGGAAAGACCTCCACGATGGACTGAAAACGACTGCGTTTGTTCAGTGAAAGTGAAACCGAACAGCCTGAACACCAGTGAGCAGCTGACTGTGAACCGATGCACAGGACACACTCGTTTCTCAGTGTGGACGTCGTCACGGTGACGCCACCCACAGGGTTCTGAAGAGTTGCTGTGAAGTTTGGCCTTTTTGCTGTTTCCATCTTGATTTTTCTTCGTCTCCGTCTTGGATTTTTAGAACCAGAAGTGAAACCAGAGGTTGGAACGATGTCCAGCTGAGCGCTGAATAAGACTAAAAACGTTCTAATGAACTTAGATGAAGTGAAAACGCAGCGTGAGGGTTAAAGGGTTAAAGTTGAACCTGGTGGCTGTCGCCATCTTGGCAGTACCAGGCTGTATGTTATTTCTGCTGCAAAGTCCCCGGCATCCCCGGTGATGAAGATGATGGTGATGAAGATGATGGTGATGAAGATGAAGGTGATGGTGATGAAGATGATGGTGATGAAGCTGATGGTGATGAAGATGGTGGTGATGATGATGAAGGTGATGATGATGAAGCTGATGGTGATGAAGATGAAGGTGATGATGATGAAGCTTATGGTGATGAAGATGATGGTGATGATGGTGAAGGTGATGATGATGAAGGTGATGATGATGAAGGTGATGATGATGAAGCTGATGATGATGAAGGTGATGATGATGAAGCTGATGGTGATGAAGATGATGGTGATGAAGCTGATGGTGATGAAGATGATGGTGATGATGATGAAGGTGATGATGATGAAGCTGATGGTGATGAAGATGAAGGTGATGATGATGAAGGTGATGGTGATGAAGATGATGGTGATGAAGATGATGGTGATGATGATGAAGGTGATGGTGATGAAGATGATGGTGATGAAGATGATGGTGATGATGATGAAGGTGATGGTGATGAAGATGATGGTGATGAAGATGATGGTGATGATGAAGGTGATGATGATGAAGCTGATGGTGATGAAGATGATGATGAAGCTACTGCTCCCCATTGGTGATTCCAGCTGCAGGTTCAGTAATGACCCCTAATGACCCTCGACTGCTCCCAGCATGCACTGCTGCTGGGTTTTATGTTTATTTATGGGGGCCGGTGGGGGGGCTGACATGTTAATTGTGGTCCTTGGATCAGGAGCCGCCCTGGGCCACAGGTGCTGAGTTTTACATGGGGAGAGATTTACTGTATGGTCACCATGGAGAGAGGGGGGACCACCAGATACCGGACCAACAGGTACTGGACCAACAGGTACTGGACCAACAGATACTGGACCAACAGGTACTGGACCAATAGGTACTGGACAACCAGATACTGGACCAACAGGTACTGGACCAATAGGTACTGGACCAATAGGTACTGGACAACCAGATACTGGACCAACAGGTACTGGACCAACAGGTACTGGACCAATAGGTACTGGACCAACAGATACTGGACCAACAGGTACTGGACCAATAGGTACTGGACCAATAGGTACTGGACAACCAGATACTGGACCAACAGGTACTGGACCAACAGGTACTGGACCAATAGGTACTGGACAACCAGATACTGGACCAACAGGTACTGGACCAATAGGTACTGGACAACCAGATACTGGACCAACAGGTACTGGACCAACAGGTACTGGACCACCAGATACTGGACCAATAGGTACTGGACAACCAGATACTGGACCAACAGGTAGAAGAAGAAGAAGAAGAAGAAGAAGAAGAAGGTACTGGACCAACAGGTACTGGACCACCAGATACTGGACCAATAGGTACTGGACCAACAGATACTGGACCAACAGGTACTGGACCAATAGGTACTGGACAACCAAATACTGGGCCAACAGGTACTGGACCAACAGGTACTGGACCAACAGATACTGGACCGACAGGTTCTGGACCAACGGGTTCTGGACCAACAGATACTGGACCAACAGATACTGGACTGACAGGTTCTGGACCAACAGGTACTGGACCAACAGATACTGGACCGACAGGTTCTGGACCAACAGGTTCTGGACCAACAGATACTGGACCAACAGATACTGGACTGACAGGTTCTGGACCAACAGATACTGGACCGACAGGTTCTGGACTGACAGGTTCTGGACCAACAGATACTGGACCGACAGGTTCTGGACCAACAGATACTGGACCGACAGGTTCTGGACCAACAGGTTTATTTTAGGTATTTTAATCCAAACCACCATCTTGAAAATTCTGAACTAAGTAGTTTCCTGTGAATTTTATTTTGAAAGGATTGTGTGTATGTAATGTAATTGACAGGTGTTGCTGGACATTCATGCTAATTATCATATGAGGATCTGTTGGTTTATCAGCATGCTGATTATAACTACTTATATTTAGGTGTTTGTGTCTCTGCAGACCTTCAGCCTTCAACATCACGTCTCTACATATTATTTCTATATTTCTGTGTTTCAGGTTGAGGTATTTGTGCTGAGATGTTGTAATCTGCCCGAGCAGCTGCAGTCTCCATCCAGAGGGAAGTATCGGTGTCCTCAGCGGAGACGGGCAGTAAAACACCATCACCTGCTGATGGATTTATGCAGGTGTAGTTATGGCTTCAGCGCAGCGACACGCTTCACAGCTGCAGGAAGACGAGACCAAGAAGAAATATGCTGCTGCCGCTTTATTGCTGCTGGACAGAGAAACTCGATTCACCCTCATGTTGGGAGTTATTACAGGAAACAGAGCGGAGACGTCCAACAGGACGAACATCAGCTCTGAGAGGACACCAGGACACGAGACTGCAGACAGACTGGAGGCCTGCTGGAGGGTTTGTCTTCTCTTTGAGCAGATGAGCTACAAACAGCTGTGACATATTGTAAATATAATATAACGCTGTTATTGATCGGACCAGCTCAGCTCATCAGATAGTCTCTAGATCTAATCTGACTCGTCTCCATGGACACCACTTTCCTTTTGTTCTGACCCTCAGCACAACTTTCAACAACGTACTTTTAGTGTCTTCCTACAAATGTCCAGCAACACGTGATGCAATGTCCGCTTCAGGCTTTTCAAAATAAAACGCCTCAGTTAGCTTCAGTGACAGATGCTGGTTTGAGTTAAAATAAATAACTCCAGAAGTTATATGACAAATAAATCACAGGAGAAACAAGTCAGAGACGTCCAAGCATCACACTGATGAAAGACATTTTAGGACATTTTTCTGACTTTTGAAAATACAGTTTCTGCTATTTTTCTGACATTTTCAGACATTATTTAATATATTTTTCTGCCATTTGTTTTTGATTTTTTTCTGACATATTTTAATATATTTTTCAGACATGTTTTGCATATTTTCAAAGACAAAGAATATAGAAGCAATTTTCATCATTTTTTCTGATATTTTTCAGATACTTATCAAGACTTTTTTTTAACATTTTTTTCTGACATTTTTTGGGACGTTTTTCTAATTACTGACAGAATATAGATGCAAAGAGACAAAACTGATGCTTTTTTGACAGCTGAAAACTGTATATTTATAAAGTTGTATTGTTCAACACAGGCAGTGTCAGCAGAATATGACAATAGAATAGAAATAATGTAGTTTTGCAACCCAGAAGACAAACAGTGATCAAACATGACAACATGTCCTCATACAGCCGTCACATGAAAAGGTGTAGCGATGCTACGATAATGTGCGAGGCGGTTAGCGTGTAACGAGAACGCCTCTCTTGATTTTCGTGTGACGTTTTAGCTTCTTGTATCCTGGACTAACTGCAAACTCTGTAAACTGTTGAGTGTTTTTTGGTTTTCTAAGTGACGTTAGTGTTGTTATTGACATTAGTGACGTTAGTGACGTTAGTGTTGTTATTGACATTAGTGACGTTAGTGTTGTTATTGACATTAGTGACGTTAGTGACGTTAGTGTTGTTATTGACATTAGTGACGTTAGTGTTGTTATTGACATTAGTGACGTTAGTGACGTTAGTGTTGTTATTGACATTAGTGACGTTAGTGACGTTAGTGTTGTTATTGACATTAGTGACGTTAGTGTTGTTATTGACATTAGTGACGTTAGTGACGTTAGTGTTGTTATTGACATTAGTGACGTTAGTGACGTTAGTGTTGTTATTGACATTAGTGACGTTAGTGTTGTTATTGACATTAGTGACGTTAGTGACGTTAGTGTTGTTATTGACATTAGTGACGTTAGTGACGTTAGTGTTGTTATTGACATTAGTGACGTTAGTGTTGTTATTGACATTAGTGACGTTAGTGTTGTTATTGACATTAGTGACGTTAGTGACGTTAGTGTTGTTATTGACATTAGTGACGTTAGTGTTGTTATTGACATTAGTGACGTTAGTGTTGTTATTGACATTAGTGACGTTAGTGACGTTAGTGTTGTTATTGACATTAGTGACGTTAGTGACGTTAGTGTTGTTATTGACATTAGTGACGTTAGTGACGTTAGTGATGTTAGTGATGTTAGTGACTTCAGTGACTTCAGTGACATTAATGATATTAACATGATGTTAGTGATGTTAGTGACTTCAGTGACCTCAATGATATTAGTGACATTAATAACGTTAATGACGTTAGTGACTTTAGTGACTTCAGTGACGTTAGTGACATTAATAACGTTAGTGATGTTAGTGACTTTAGTGACTTCAGTGACGTTAGTGATGTTAGTGACTTTAGTGACTTTAGTGACTTCAGTGACGTTAGTGATGTTAGTGACTTTAGTGACGTCAGTGACGTTAGTGACATTAATAACGTTAGTGATGTTAGTGACTAGTGACTTCAGTGACGTTAGTGACATTAATAACGTTAATGACTTTAGTGACTTTAGTGACGTAACTGACTTTAGGGACTTTAGTTTCGTGAGTGACATTAATAACGTTAGTGACGTTAGTGACTTTAGTGACTTCAGTGACGTTAGTGACATTAATAACGTTAATGACGTTAGTGACTTTAGTAACGTAACTGACTTTAGGGACTTTAGTTTCGTTAGTGACTTCAGTGACGTAGGTGATATTAGTGACATTAATAATGTTAATGATGTTAGTGACATTAGTGATGTTAGTGACATTAGTGACTTTAGTGACTTCAGTGACATTAGTGATGTTAGTGACTTTAGTGACTTCAGTGATGTTAGTGATGTTAGTGACTTTAGTCATTTCAGTGACGTTAGTGACATTAATAACGTTAGTGATGTTAGTGACTTCAGTGACGTTAGTGATGTTAGTGACTTCAGTGACTTCAGTGACGTTAGTGACATTAATAACGTCAGTGACTTTAGTGACTTCAGTGACGTTAGTGATGTTAGTGACGTTAGTGACTTTAGTGACCTTAGTGACTTCAGTGACGTTAGTGATGTTAGTGACTTTAGTGACTTTAGTGACTTCAGTGACGTTAGTGATGTTAGTGACTTTAGTGACTTCAGTGACGTTAGTGACATTAATAACGTTAGTGACGTTAGTGACTTTAGTGACTTCAGTGACGTTAGTGACATTAATAACGTTAGTGACGTTAGTGACTTTAGTGACTTCAGTGACGTAAGTGACTTCAGTGACGTTAGTGACTTTAGTGACTTCAGTGACGTAAGTGACTTCAGTGACGTTAGTGACGTTAGTAAAAATGATTAACGTTAGTGACTTTAGTGACTCAGTGATGTTAGTGACTTAAGTGACTCAGTGATGTTAGTGACATTAATAACGTTAGTGACATTGGTGACTTTAGTGACTTCAGTGACGTTAGTGACTTAAGTGACTCAGTGATGTTAGTGACATTAATAACGTTAGTGACATTGGTGACTTTAGTGACTTCAGTGATGTTAGTGACTTTCCTGACTTCAGTGACATTATTGACTTTAGTGACTTCAGTGACGTTAGTGACTTTCCTGACTTCAGTGACGTTAATGACATTAATAACGTTAGTGATGTTAGTGATTTCAGTGACGTTAGTGATGTTAGTGACTTTAGTGACTTCAGTGACGTCAGTGACTTTAGTGACTTCAGTGACTTCAGTGACATTAGTGACTTTAGTGACTTCAGTGACGTTAGTGACTTTCCTGACTTCAGTGACGTTAATGACATTAATAACGTTAGTGATGTTAGTGACTTCAGTGACGTTAGTGATGTTAGTGACTTCAGTGACGTTAGTGACATTAATAACGTCAGTGACGTTAGTGACATTAATAACGTCAGTGACTTTAGTGACTTCAGTGACGTTAGTGACATTAATAACGTTAGTGACTTTAGTGACTTTAGTGACATTAATAACGTTAGTGACTTCAGTGACGTTAGTGACTTCAGTGACGTTAGTGATGTTAGTGACGTTAGTGACTTTAGTGACTTTAGTGACTTCAGTGACGTTAGTGATGTTAGTGACTTTAGTGACTTCAGTGACGTTAGTGATGTTAGTGACTTTAGTGACTTCAGTGACGTTAGTGACATTAATAACGTTAATGACGTTAGTGACTTTAGTGACTTCAGTGACGTTAGTGACATTAATAACGTTAGTGACATTAATAACGTTAGTGACGTTAGTGACTTTAGTGACTTCAGTGACGTAAGTGACTTCAGTGACGTTAGTGACTTTAGTGACTTCAGTGACGTAAGTGACTTCAGTGACGTTAGTGACGTTAGTAAAAATTATTAACGTTAGTGCCTTTAGTGACTCAGTGATGTTAGTGACAATAATAACGTTAGTGACATTGGTGACTTTAGTGACTTCAGTGACGTTAGTGACTTAAGTGACTCAGTGATGTTAGTGACATTAATAACGTTAGTGACATTGGTGACTTTAGTGACTTCAGTGATGTTAGTGACTTTCCTGACTTCAGTGACATTAGTGACTTTAGTGACTTCAGTGACGTTAGTGACTTTCCTGACTTCAGTGACGTTAATGACTTTAGTGACTTCAGTGACGTTAGTGACTTCAGTGACGTTAGTGACTTAAGTGACTTAAGTGACTTCAGTGACGTTAGTGATGTTAGTGACATTAGTGACTTCAGTGACATTAGTGACATTAATAACCTTAGTGATGTTAGTGACTTTAGTGACTTCAGTGACGTTAGTGACATTAATAACGTTAGTGATGTTAGTGACGTTAGTGACTTTAGTGACTTCAGTGACGTTAGTGACGTTAGTGACTTCAGTGACTCAGTGATGTTAGTGACATTAATAACGTTAGTGACATTAGTGACTTTAGTGACCTCAGTGACATTAGTGACATTAATAACCTTAGTGATGTTAGTGATGTTAGTGACTTTAGTGACTTCAGTGACGTTAGTGACATTAATAACGATAGTGACTTTAGTGACTTTAGTGACTTCAGTGACGTTAGTGACTTTAGTGACTCAGTGATGTTAGTGAAATTAATAACGTTAGTGATGTTAGTGACTTCTGTGACTCAGTGATGTTAGTGACATTCATAACTTTAATGACGTTAGTGACTTCAGTGACATTAGTGACTTTACTGACTTCAGTGACGTTAATGACTTTAGTGACTCAGTGATGTTAGTGAAATTAATAACGTTAGTGATGTTAGTGACTTCTGTGACTCAGTGATGTTAGTGACATTAATAACTTTAATGACGTTAGTGACTTCAGTGACGTTAGTGACTTTACTGACTTCAGTGACGTTAATGACTTTAGTGACTTCAGTGACTTCAGTGACGTTAGTGACTTTAGTGACTTCAGTGACATTAGTGATGTTAGTGACTTTAGTGACCTCAGTGACATTAGTGACATTAATAACGTTCGTGAAGTTAGTGACTTTAGTGACTTCAGTGACGTTAGTGACATTAATAACGTTAGTGACATTAATAACGTTAGTGATGTTAGTGACTTAAGTGACTTCAGTGACGTTAGTGACTTTAGTTACTTCAGTGACGTTAGTGATGTTAGTGACTTTAGTGACTTCAGTGACGTTAGTGACATTAATAACGTTAGTGACATTAGTGATGTTAGTGACTTTAGTGACTTCAGTGACGTTAGTGACATTAATAACGTTAGTGACATTAGTGATGTTAGTGACTTCAGTGACGTTAGTGACATTAAAAAACGTTAGTGATGTTAGTGACTTTAGTGACTTCAGTGACGTTAGTGACATTAATAATGTTAGTGACTTTAGTGACTTCAGTGACTTCAGTGACGTTAGTGACTTCAGTGATGTTAGTGACTTCAGTGACGTTAGTGACTTTAGTGACTTCAGTGACTTCAGTGATGTTAGTGACTTTAGTGACTTCAGTGACGTTAGTGATGTTAGTGACTTTAGTGACTTCAGTGATGTTAGTGACATTAATAACGTTAGTGACATTAATAACGTTAGTGACATTAATAACGTTAGTGACTTCAGTGACGTTGGTGACATTAACAACGTTAGTGACTTAAGTGACTTTAGTGACGTTAGTGACTTAAGTGACTTTAGCGACTTCAGTGATGTTAGTGACTTCAGTGACGTTAGTGATGTTAGTGACTTTAGTGACTACAGTGACATTAATGACATTAACAACGTCAGTGACTTTAGTGACGTTAGTGACTTTAGTGACGTTAATGATATTAATGACGTTAATGAGTGACTTCAGTTACGTTAATGATATTAATGACGTTAATAACGTTAGTGACTTTAGTGACTTCAGTTACGTTAATGATATTAATGACGTTAATAACGTTAGTGACTTTAGTGACTTCAGTTACGTTAATGATATTAATAACGTTAATAACGTTAGTAACGTTAGTAACGTTAGTGATGTTAGTGACTTTAGTGACGTTAATGATATTAATGACGTTAATGACGTTAATAACGTCAATAACGTTAGTGACTTTAGTGACTTCAGTTACGTTAATGATATTAATAACGTTAATAACGTTAGTAACGTTAGTGATGTTAGTGACTTTAGTGACGTTAGTGACTTTAGTGACGTTAATGATATTAATGACGTTAATGACATTAATGACGTTAATGACATTAATGACGTTAATAACGTTAGTGACTTTAGTGACTTCAGTTACGTTAATGATATTGATAACGTTAATAATGTTAGTAACGTTAGTGATGTTAGTGACTTTAGTGACGTTAGTGACTTTAGTGACATTAATGATATTAATGACGTTAGTAACGTTAGTGATGTTAGTGACTTTAGTGACGTTAATGATATTAATGACGTTAATAACATTAGTAACGTTAGTGACTTTAGTGACGTTAGTGACTTTAGTGACGTTAATGATATTAATGACGTTAATGACGTTAATAACGTTAATAACGTTAGTGACTTTAGTGACTTTAATGATATTAATAACGTTAATAACGTTAGTAACGTTAGTGACTTTAGTGATGTTAGTGACTTTAGTGACGTTAATGATATTAATGACGTTAATAACGTTAATAACGTTAGTGACTTTAGTGATGTTAGTGACTTCAGTTACGTTAATTATATTAATGACGTTAATAACATTAGTGACGTTAGTGACTTTATTGACTTTCGTGACTTTAATGATATTAATAACGTTAATAACGTTAATAACATTAGTGACGTTAGTGACTTTAGTGACTTTAATGATATTAATAACGTTAATAACGTTAATAACGTTAGTGACTTTAGTGACTTTAATGATATTAATAACGTTAATAACGTTAATAACATTAGTGACGTTAGTGACGTTAGTGACGTTAGTGACTTTAATGATATTAATAACGTTAATAACGTTAATAACATTAGTGACGTTAGTGACGTTAGTGACGTTAGTGACTTTAATGATATTAATAACGTTAATAACGTTAATAACATTAGTGACGTTAGTGACTTTAGTGACTTTAATGATATTAATAACGTTAATAACGTTAATAACATTAGTGACGTTAGTGACTTTAGTGACTTTAATGATATTAATAACGTTAATAACGTTAATAACGTTAGTGACGTTAGTGACTTTAATGATATTAATAACGTTAATAACGTTAATAACGTTAATAACGTTAGTGACTTTAGTGACTTTAATGATATTAATAACGTTAATAACGTTAATAACATTAGTGACGTTAGTGACTTTAGTGACTTTAGTGACTTTAGCGACTTCAGTTACGTTAATTATATTAATGACGTTAATAACGTTAATAACGTTAGTGACTTTAGTGACTTCAGTTACGTTAATTATATTAATGACGTTAATAACATTAGTGACGTTAGTGACTTTATTGACTTTAGTGACTTTAATGATATTAATAACGTTAATAACGTTAATAACATTAGTGACGTTAGTGACTTTAGTGACTTTAGTGACTTTAATGATATTAATAACGTTAATAACGTTAATAACATTAGTGACGTTAGTGACGTTAGTGACTTTAATGATATTAATAACGTTAATAACGTTAATAACATTAGTGACGTTAGTGACTTTAGTGACTTTAATGATATTAATAACGTTAATAACGTTAATAACATTAGTGACGTTAGTGACTTTAGTGACTTTAATGATATTAATAACGTTAATAACGTTAATAACATTAGTGACGTTAGTGACTTTAGCGACTTCAGTTACGTGCTTTTTGTCGTTGTTTCCTTACGTTTTATTTTAAACCAAACCATAATGATTTTTTTCTTCCTCTTCCTCCTCCTTTTATATCTCCTCCTTCCTCTTTCTCAGCATCCTCCCATCTCTTTCCCTTTTATTTCCTTCCCTCCTCCCTCACATTTAATTTTTCACACCTCTTCACATTTCTTTTTATCCCTCCCTCTTCCACCTTCTCCTCCTCTCCTCCTCTCTCCATTCTCACATTTATATATTGCCTTTCTTCTTCATCCCCACATTCTTAACACTTCTGCCTCTTCAGATTTGTCCCTCCTAATCCCTCCCTTTGTCCCTCCTCCTCTTCCTCCCATCACTCCTCCTCCTCTGTGTTTTTACATTTATCATCCCTCTGTATTTCCTTGCCTCCTTTCCTCATATATCCCCTCCACCCCTCTCTCTCATCCTCCTCCTGCATTCACTCCTCTTCCTCTTGTGTTTTTATTTTTCTCAATCCTCCATACCTCCCTCTCTCTTCCTTTCTCCCTCCCTCCACCTATTTACCTTTTCTCAGACACCTCTGTTATTTGTCTCTTCAGATTTGTCCTTGCTAATCCCTCCATCCCTTTTTCCTCCTCCTCCTCCTCTTATATTTTTCCTTTCCTCATTCCTTTGTATTTCCTCATGTACTTTCCTCCTGTGTCCTCCGTTCCTCCCCCCTCCATCCACCTCTCTCCATCCTCCCATCCCTCCTCTTCCTCTTCCCATTTCTCTGTATTTCCTCCCTCCTCCTCTCGTCCCTCCATCCTCACATTTATATTTCCTCCCTCTCTCCTCCCTCTTCACAAACACGCCTGTAACCATGCCCTTTCCCTCTTCAAACTAATTACCTCGGCTACCTTGTACCCGCCGCCCCGCGGGACGCCAACAACTGTCAGACCAGTATTATTTTTGAAATTTAAACAATCATCTTACGTGCGCTGCTGCTAAGATCCTGGCCTTTTCGGCAGCTTCGACCTTCAGTAATTAATACCCCAGGGCCCATTATTGGCAAAGCCTTTATCCTCTGGGCCAAGAAGCCTCTAACCCGCTAATTACGGCCAAGCAGCTAATCTTCCAGCCGGCTGATTGACAGCTACACCTATTCTACTAATTGCCTGTTGCAGACAACACCTGGTGAACCACGGCGCCGGGGGACAGCGCCGCGCTCCGACAACGCCTACGGGTCCTGAGGGAGGCCAAACAAGAGAGGGAGTGTGTGAGTGTGAGTGTGTGTGATGGGGAGGAAGCTGCTTAGTTTGTGTATTTGACTGTGTGTTCAGTCAGACAACATGTTGCTTATTGAACATCAGAAACAATAAAACGACAATATGAAAACATTTAGTCAAAACACCTGAGAGGACACCTGTCTCTCTGTGGACGCCTGAGAGTCCATTCTGTCTCTGTGAGGACATCTGAGAGTCCATTCTGTCTCTGTGAGGACGCCTGAGAGTCCATTCTGTCTCTATGAAGACACCTGAGAGTCCATTCTGTCTCTATGAAGACACCTGAGAGTCCATTCTGTCTCTCTGTGGACGCCGGAGAGTCCATTCTGTCTCTATGAAGACACCTGAGAGTCCATTCTGTCTCTCTGTGGACGCCTGAGAGTCCATTCTGTCTCTATGAAGACATCTGAGAGTCCATTCTGTCTCTATGAAGACACCTGAGAGTCCATTCTGTCTCTATGAAGACACCTGCGAGTCCATTCTGTCTCTATGAAGACACCTGCGAGTCCATTCTGTCTCTATGAAGACACCTGAGAGTCCATTCTGTCTCTGTGAGGACACCTGAGAGTCCATTATGTCTCTGTGAGGACACCTGAGAGTCCATTCTGTCTCTATGAAGACACCTGAGAGTCCATTCTGTCTCTATGAAGACACCTGAGAGTCCATTCTGTCTCTATGAAGACACCTGAGAGTCCATTCTGTCTCTGTGAGGACACCTGAGAGTCCATTCTGTCTCTATGAAGACACCTGAGAGTCCATTCTGTCTCTATGAAGACACCTGCGAGTCCATTCTGTCTCTGTGAAGACACCTGAGAGTCCATTCTGTCTCTGTGAGGACACCTGAGAGTCCATTCTGTCTCTATGAAGACACCTGAGAGTCCATTCTGTCTCTGTGAGGACACCTGAGAGTCCATTCTGTCTCTATGAAGACACCTGAGAGTCCATTCTGTCTCTGTGAGGACACCTGAGAGTCCATTCTGTCTCTATGAAGACACCTGAGAGTCCATTCTGTCTCTATGAAGACACCTGCGAGTCCATTCTGTCTCTGTGAAGACACCTGAGAGTCCATTCTGTCTCTGTGAGGACACCTGAGAGTCCATTCTGTCTCTGTGAGGACACCTGAGAGTCCATTCTGTCTCTATGAAGACACCTGAGAGTCCATTCTGTCTCTGTGAGGACACCTGCGAGTCCATTCTGTCTCTATGAAGACACCTGAGAGTCCATTCTGTCTCTGTGAGGACACCTGAGAGTCCATTCTGTCTCTATGAAGACACCTGAGAGTCCAAGTTCCTGGTTGTTCCATTGAATATGAAGTTGTTCCTGTCTGCAGATGAGTGTGTGTGGACACATTGTCCACTCAGAGTGCTGTCAGTTGGACATGTCTGTCCTCTTGTGTTAAAGGTTGTCTCTGCTCTGTTGTGACCAAACATTTGCAGTTATTTACTGTTGTCGGCGCTCCTTTGATAGTAAAGGTCAGCGTTTGCTCCTGGTTTTACTACGGTGCTGTTTTAATGGCGAGTTGGCGAGCTGGGGTTTGGAGAAAAGTCGGAGTGATATCTGAGCGTCTGACAGCTGCAGACGAGGACGGACTGATGTCTGGAGGCAGCCGGGGGGTCTGGGACTCGCTGTCAGTCTGCGTCCGTCTGACAGGCTGGCGAGGGGAAAAGGCCAGAGCTCTGAGGCTCAGCGTGGGGCCGCAGGCGCGAGGAGGACGCCGCCCGCCCGCCGCGACGAGAGGTCGCCTCCCGGTCCGACGGGACGCCCGGCGCTGCCGTGTTGTGCAAATGTAACCCGTCACCCCCACGGCTCCTGACCTCAGCCTGGCAGCGCCCGGCGAGCGGGCCGATCGATTGATCTAAATAACATTATGATGCGATTAACATAAACGGCCCGCGGAGGGGCGGCGGGGGCCCGACGGGCCGGACCGCACGGCAGGCGGCGGCACGGATCAGAGAGTCAGAAAATCCATGTGGAGGGTCTCTGCTGCTGATCAGTGTCTCCACACATGGAGACAGACAGGAAGAGACCAGCGTCCCTTTAGGAGGGACGGTTTCCTCATCCACCAATAAGATCACAACTCAACATGGAGGATAACGAAGCTCCAGATGATCAGATTTAACAAGAAAATCAAACAGAAAATAAGACTTTATACCACGTTATATTTTAAAGAGAATAAAAATAATCATGAATAATAATGAGGCCAATGAGAGGGATGATCCATCCATCCATCCATCAATCAATCCATCATCCATCCATCAATCAATCCATCACCCATCCATCAATCACCAATCAATCCACCCATCATCCATCCATCCATTCATCTATCCATCAATCACCAGTCAATCCATCCATCCATTCATCTATCCATCAATCACCAATCAATCCATCCATCCATCCATCAATCAATCAATCAATCCATCATCTATCCATCAATCACCAATCAATCCATCCATCCATTCATCCATCCATTCATTCATCCATCCATCAATTAATCATTCAGCATCCATTATTCTATTCATCCATCATCCATCAATCACCAATCAATCCATCCATCCATCCATCCATCCATCAATCAATCCATCATCCATCCATCAATCAATCATCATCCATCCATCAATCACCAATCAATCCACCCATCATCCATCCATCCATTCATCTATCCATCAATCACCAGTCAATCCATCCATCCATTCATCTATCCATCAATCACCAATCAATCCATCCATCCATCCATCCATCAATTAATCAATCCATCATCTATCCATCCATCAATTAATCATTCAGCATCTATTATTCTATTCATCCATCATCCATCAATCCATCATCCATCTATCATTCATCCATCATCCATCCATCCATCCATCCATTCATCCATCATCCATTCATCCATCCATCCATCAATTAATCATTCAGCATCTATTATTCTATTCATCCATCATCCATCCCTCAATCATCAATCAATTCATTCATCCATCAATCACCAATCAATCCACCCATCATCCATACTTCCATCCAGCCATCCATCCATCTGTCCATCCATCATCCATACATCTGTCATCCATCCATCCATCCATCTGTCCATCCATCATCCATACATCTGTCATCCATCCATCCATCCATCTGTCCATCCATCATCCATCCATCCATCCATCCATCTGTCCATCCATCATCCATACATCTGTCATCCATCCATCCATCCATCTGTCCATCCATCATCCATACTTCCATCCATACATCTGTCATCCATCCATCCATCCATCCATCATCTATCCATCCATCCGTTATCCAACATCCATCATCCATCATCCATCCATCCATCCATCCATCATCCATACTTCCATCCAGCCATCCATCCATCTGTCCATCCATCATCCATCCATCTGTCCATCCATCATCCATCCATCCATCCATCCATCATCCATACTTCCATCCAGCCATCCATCCATCTGTCCATCCATCATCCATCCATCCATCCATCCATCCATCCATCCAGTGGACGTTTCCAGATAGACAGTCAACACAGTCCTGGTCTAGTCCTCTGTTATAGTGCTCAGTTTGGGAAAACATTTTAAAGCTACATTAGACGAACAGTAGCTGAACTCCAGGTTAGCCATTTTACTTTACTCCCATGATGCTTTGCCTCAATACGTGAGGCTGACGCTGTGTGAACACTGATATCATGACTGCTCCTCTCCTGGACAGTAGACCAGACCAGGGGGCGGAGCCTAAAAGCTGCCATCAGGTGGGACAGTTCCCAGCAGCCTTCAGGTACAGGAAGTAACAGAAGTAGTTACATCACATGTGTGTTCAGGTTCCTGACCGTCGGTCTGCAGCGTGTGGCGGCGGCGGCGGCGTTGGCGGCGGCGGCGTTGGCGGCTCATTCATCACTGTGGCTGAACAGAGATGATTAATCTGCTGCTGGAGGCTCACAGCTGTGAGCACAGACCTGGAGGGGGGTCTATACACACACACACACACACACACACACACACACACACACACACACATATATACACTTGTCCTCAAAATTATTCATATGCTTGTTAGGTTTTGTGATGAAATTAAAACATTTTGTCAAGTTTTCTTATGTTATATGTGACCAACAAGTGAAAGAATGGCAACAATACACAAGAAAAGAAAACTTTATATTTTAGGGGTATTTTATTCATTAATTCCCCAAAAAGCCATGTTCAAAATGATTCATACCCTAGTCAGATGTCTCTCTTTAATAGTCTATAGCATAGCCTTTGTTGTTTATGCTTCTAGATGATTCTTGTACGTGTCCACAAGCTTCCTGCATGTCTCCTGTGGGATGTTGGCCCACTCTTCCTTGGCGAAGGCCTCAAGCTGGGTCAGGTTGGTGGGTTTCCTAGCCATCACTCTGGTCTTCAAGTCTCACCACAAGTTCTCGGTTGGACTGAGGTCAGGGCTCTGACTTGGCCATTCTAGGACACTGACACCATTGTCCTTGAACCATTTCTTCACTACCTGGGCGGTGTGTTTCAGATCATTGTCCTTGAACCATTTCTTCACTACCTGGGCGGTGTGTTTCAGATCATTGTCCTTGAACCATTTCTTCACTACCTGGGCGGTGTGTTTCAGATCATTGTCCTTGAACCATTTCTTCACTACCTGGGCGGTGTGTTTCAGATCGTTGTCCTTGAACCATTTCTTCACTACCTGGGCGGTGTGTTTCAGATCATTGTCCTTGAACCATTTCTTCACTACCTGGGCGGTGTGTTTCAGATCGTTGTCCTTGAACCATTTCTTCACTACCTGGGCGGTGTGTTTCAGATCGTTGTCCTTGAACCATTTCTTCACTACCTGGGCGGTGTGTTTCAGATCGTTGTCCTTGAACCATTTCTTCACTACCTGGGCGGTGTGTTTCAGATCATTGTCCTTGAACCATTTCTTCACTACCTGGGCGGTGTGTTTCAGATCATTGTCTTGAACCATTTCTTCACTACCTGGGCGGTGTGTTTCAGATCATTGTCCTTGAACCATTTCTTCACTACCTGGGCGGTGTGTTTCAGATCGTTGTCCTTGAACCATTTCTTCACTACCTGGGCGGTGTGTTTCAGATCGTTGTCCTTGAACCATTTCTTCACTACCTGGGCGGTGTGTTTCAGATCATTGTCCTTGAACCATTTCTTCACTACCTGGGCGGTGTGTTTCAGATCATTGTCCTTGAACCATTTCTTCGCTACCTGGGCGGTGTGTTTCAGATCGTTGTCCTTGAACCATTTCTTCACTACCTGGGCAGTGTGTTTCAGATCGTTGTCCTGCTGGTACGTCCAGTTGTGTCCAAGCTGGAGTTTCTCAGCAGATTCTTTTAAGTTTCCATCAAGGATCCTGATGTAATCCTCCTTTTTCATGGTTCCTTGGATCTTTACGAGGTTCCCTGTGCCGCTGAAGAGAAGCATCCTCACAGCATTATGCTTCCACCACCAGACTTGATGGTGGTCACAGAGTTCTTGGGCTTGATGCTTCTCCTTTCTTCTTCCAGACATATTGAACATCCATATGGCCAAATAACTCCAACTTCGTCTCATCAGACCACAGGATGGTTGACCAAAAGCTGGGATGTTGCTTCAGGAGAGCTTCACCATGCTTCTTTCTGAGCAGAGGTGTCTTCTGAGGCCTACGTCCATGGAGACCTCCTCTGTAAAGACTCGCTCGATGGTGGACCGTGACAGCTCCTCTTCTTCTGTGGTGCTCAGATCAGACTCCGTGCTGTGAGAGCTGAAGAAGAAGAGAAGCTGCTTCATTATTCAGAAGCTAAATGAATAAAGCTGCAGCGCTGCGAGCTCTGAGGGTCAAACACATGCAAATATTAGCATGTTGGGACGCTCTTTAAACACGCCGCCGCGTGTGTGTGGATTTAATTAGCTTCCTGCTTCCTGTCTGATATCAGCTAATGAAGCAGCCAAGTGTCTGTCAGTGATGAATGGGAGGCGTCACCTTAAAACATGATAAATAGGACTCGGCCCCTCTGGACATCAGAAACACAACGGCATCCGAGCAAGGGATCATGGGTAAATGAGGACCTGACCGTCTCCCCCGGTGGAGGGGGGGGGGGGTATCGTTGGAAGTTTTGTGTGGAAATCACAAGAGCTGAAATGTCAGGCCCCTGAAGAGGGGACCCGTCTAACTGTGAGAGGAATAAAACACAGAGAAGAAGAAGAAGAAGAGGAAGAAGAAGAAGAAGAAGAGGAAGAAGAAGAGGAAGAGGAAGAAGAAGAAGAAGAAGAAGAGGAAGAAGAAGAGGAAGAGGAAGAGGAAGAACAAGAAGAGGAAGAAGAAGAAGAAGAAGAAGAGGAAAAAATAAATACACAGAAAAATTCACAATTGTATTTTGCCATTTATATAAATTAATGTGCACAAAAATAGTTATTGTTGTATATAAATATATTTTTCAAAATCCACATAAAAACTGAGGTTCACAGTTTTATTTCTGGGTATTTTTATACTTCTACTATTCATTCATTTTTATACTTCTACTATTCATTCTGAGCATCTGTCATTTCTATGTTATGAGTTTATGTATTTGTCTGGGTTGTGGAGTCTCATTAGCAGCGTTCTTCCAAACAAAGTCTGACCTCTTTTCCAGGTGTTTTCCAGGTGTTTTCCAGGTGTTTTCCTGGTGTTTTCCAGGTGTTTTCCTGGTGTTTTCCAGGTGTTTTCCAGGTGTTTTCCTGGTGTTTTCCAGGTGTTTTCCAGGTGTTTTCCTGGTGTTTTCCAGGTGTTTTCCTGGTGTTTTCCAGGTGTTTTCCAGGTGTTTTCCCATTATTTTCCTGTTGTATCATCATAATTAACTGTTTTATTATATCTAAAACCTCAGTAATTCAGTGACAGCGGACAATAAAAACAGTGAAATTGTGACGTATATCTCCACCTCCATTAAATCTGAGGCCGTCTTCCTTCCTTCCATCCATTTCTGCCTGTAAACATGATTTTCTATTTATGATATTCATAAATGATCTCAGCTGTGTCATGTGATGTGACGTGTTTGCAGATTTATCTTCAAAAGTATTTCAGTGACTCTGAACTTCTACTGGAAAATGTTGGTTGTTTTTTTAAGGTTCAACTCTTATATATGTAAATATAAATATGAGAGAATATTTTCTAATTATTTTTTAATTCTAATCTCGTTATCATAGTCGCAAATTTTTACATTCATGACCGTAAATTTGTAACAGTTAAACATCACTTTGATTTCCAGGAAGAAATAAAACAATGTCTGTTTATTTATTTATTTTATTTAAACACCAGGCATGTTTTGTGTTGTATGTTACTTTTTTAAATTTAATTTTGTTTTCATTCATTCCTTCATTTTCTGTATATGTATTATTTACCGTTGTACCTGTTTAAATGTTTACTGTATCCTGATTCCCCCCCTGGGATCAATAAGGTAAATAATCTATTAAATAATAGAAATATCTGCATCGTCGTGCAGCAGCAGCGTCTGTTTCTGTCGCCGGTCTGATGACACAGACAGACTTTAATGGACCAGCCAGGACTGTGATTATCACCTAATAATCCTACAGTTCATTAGCCCCCCCCCCCCCCCCCCATCGCCATAATTAAGTCGGAGAAGTGCGGGACCCCGGGGATCTTCCTCCTCCTCCTCCTCCTCCTCACTAATGCACACATTAACACTCAGCCTCTTTTAGACTCTGTGGAGGATCTGGTCTCATCGGCATATTGATGGGGGGGCGGGGCCTCGTTAGCGCCAGTTTTATGGGCGTATCGATCAGCAGTCGACCTTAACGAGTTGTTCAACAACTTAAGTTGTTGAACTAACAACTCACAGCACTGATGATACTAACGAGTCACAGGACTGTTGATACTAACGAGTCAAAGCACTGATGATACTAACGAGTCACAGGACTGTTGATACTAACGAGTCACAGCACTGATGATTCTAACGAGTCACAGCACTGATGATACTAACGAGTCCCAGGACTGTTGATACTAATGAGTCACAGCACTGATGATACTAACGAGTCACAGGACTGTTGATACTAACGAGTCACAGCACTGATGATACTAACGGGTCACAGCACTGATGATACTAACGAGTCACAGGACTGATGATACTAACGAGTCACAGGACTAACACGTTTCATAAGGGACCTGAGCAGCTGTCTTGTTTGTTTGACCCGTCCACCTGAATGTTAATACTCCATCACTGCTCGACTGTGGGTGGGTTTACATTAGAGTTAGTTGAAATCCTGTCTGGTCGGTAACAATGCTGAGGGGCGCTGACCAGATGTTGGTGTGAATCACAGCAACACACAGCACTGGGGAAACACTGGGAAAACACTGAGGAAACACTGAGGAAACACTGAGGAAACACTGGGAAAATAATGGGAAACCACTGGGGAAACACTGGGAAAACACTGAGGAAACACAGAGGAAACACTGGGAAAACACTGAGGAAACACTGGGAAAATAATGGGAAACCACTGGGGAAACACTGGGAAAACACTGAGGAAATACTGGGGAAACACTGGGGAAATACTGGGAAAATAATGGGAAACCACTGGCGAAACACTGGGGAAACACTGAGGAAACACTGGGGAAATACTGGGGAAATACTGGGAAAATAATGGGAAACCACTGGCGAAACACTGGGGAAACACTGAGGAAACACTGGGGAAACACTGAGGAAAAACTGGGGAAACACTGGGGAAATACTGGGAAAATAATGGGAAACCACTGGGGAAACACTGGGGAAACACTGGGGAAATACTGGGGAAATACTGGGAAAATAATGGGAAACCACTGGCGAAACACTGGGGAAACACTGAGGAAATACTGGGGAAACACTGAGGAAACACTGGGGAAATACTGGGGACACAATGGGATAATACTGGGAATGTACTGGTAAAATACTGGGAAAACACTGGGGACACACTGTGAAAACACTGGAAAAAAACTGGTAAAATACTGGGAAAACACTGGGGATACATTGGGAAAATACTGGGGACACAATGGGAAAATACTGGGAAAACACTGGGAAAATACTGGGAAAACACTGCGGAAACACTGGGAAAATACTGGGGAAACCCTGGGGTAACACTGGAAAAAACTGTTAAAATATTGGGAAAAAACTTGGGAAACACTGGAAAAACACTGGCAAAACACTGGGGAAACCCTGGGAAAATACTGGGAAAACATCAGGGAAACACTGGGAAAATAAGGAGAAAATACTGGGAAAACACTGGGAAAGTACTAGGAAAATACTGGAGACAAAATGGGAAAATACTGAGAAAGCACTGGGAAAATACTTGGAAAACACTGGGAAAATACTGGAGACACAATGGGAAAATACTGGGAAAGTACTGGGAAAATACTGCTAAAACACTGGGGACACACGGTGAAAATACTGGGGACACAATGGGAAAATACTGGGAAACACTGGGAAAGTACTGGGAAAATAATGGGAAACCACTGAGGAAACACTGGGGAAATACTGGGGAAACACTGAGGAAACACTGGGGAAACACTGAGGAAATACTGGGGAAATACTGGGAAAATAATGGGAAACCACTGGCGAAACACTGGGGAAACACTGAGGAAATACTGGGGAAACACTGAGGAAACACTGGGGAAATACTGGGAAAATACTGGGAAAATGTTACGACCGGAGAAACCGGAGACTTGGACTCAATAGCAAAAACACTGAGTTCAGGTTGTGGCGAAAAATCAGCATCTTTAATGCAGTCAGGAGGTCGTACACAGGAGTTCAGGCAAACAAATCTGAATCGACAGGCAGAGTTTCTAAAGCACGAGAAGTCAAAACCAGGAGGAATGCTGGGACACTTGTACATGGATTAACCAAGACGAACTGGCAGAGGGAAGGGAGGACGCTCATTAAATACTAGTGAGGGGAGTGATTGACACTGGACCAGGTGAACACAATCAGGGCGGGAAGACAATCAGACTCAGGTGACTGGTGCTGGAAACTGGGTCAGAGGGAGGTGCTGAAACATGCAGGTGGGAAAGAATGCAGGCAGGAAGTGAAGTGGTCTGAAACGAGAAGGGATCTTAGAATACAAAATAAAACAGGAAGTGCAAAATAAAGGAGCATGCAACACAAAACACAAAGACTAAGACCTGACATTTCTAACAGGAAAATACGGGGAAAACACTGGGGACACATTGGAAAAACACTGGGAATATACTGGGAAAGTACTGGCAAAAGACTGGGGAAACACTGGGAGAATACTGGGAAAACACTGGGGAAACACTGGGGAAAACCTGGGGAAACACTGGAAAAAAACTGGGAAAATACTGGGAAAACACTGGGAATATACTGGGGAAACACTGGGAAAGTACTGGCAAAAGACTGGGGAAACACTGGGAGAATACTGGGAAAACACTGGGGAAACACTGGGAAAATACTGGGAAAATACTGGGAAAACACTGGGGAAACACTGGGAAAACACTGGAAAAATACTGAGAAAACACGGGAAAAACACTGGGGAAACACTGGAAAAAACACTGGGAAAATACTGGGAAAACACTGGGGAAACACTGGGAAAATACTGGGGACACAATGGGATAATACTGGGAATGTACTGGTAAAATACTGGGAAAACACTGGGGACACACTGTGAAAACACTGGAAAAAAATTGGTAAAATACTGGGAAAACACTGGGGATACATTGGGAAAATACTGGGGACACAATGGGAAAATACTGGGAAAACACTGGGAAAATACTGGGAAAACACTGGGGAAACACTGGGGAAAACCTGGGGAAACACTGGAAAAAAACTGGGAAAATACTGGGAAAACACTGGGAATATACTGGGGAAACCCTGGGGTAACACTGGAAAAAACTGTTAAAATATTGGGAAAAAACTTGGGAAACACTGGAAAAACACTGGCAAAACACTGGGGAAACCCTGGGAAAATACTGGGAAAACATCAGGGAAACACTGGGAAAATAAGGAGAAAATACTGGGGACACAATGGGAAAATACTGGGAAAACAATGGGAAAATACTGGGAAAACACTGGGAAAGTACTAGGAAAATACTGGAGACAAAATGGGAAAATACTGAGAAAGCACTGGGAAAATACTTGGAAAACACTGGGAAAATACTGGAGACACAATGGGAAAATACTGGGAAAGTACTGGGAAAATACTGCTAAAACACTGGGGACACACGGTGAAAATACTGGGGACACAATGGGAAAATACTGGGAAACACTGGGAAAGTACTGGGAAAATAATGGGAAACCACTGGGGAAACACTGGGGAAACACTGAGGAAACACTGGGGAAACACTGAGGAAATACTGGGGAAACACTGAGGAAACACTGGGGAAATACTGGGAAAATACTGGGAAAATGTTACGACCGGAGAAACCGGAGACTTGGACTCAATAGCAAAAACACTGAGTTGAGGTTGTGGCGAAAAATCAGCGTCTTTAATGCAGTCAGGAGGTCGTACACAGGAGTTCAGGCAAACAAATCTGAATCGACAGGCAGAGTTTCTAAAGCACGAGAAGTCAAAACCAGGAGGAATGCTGGGACACTTGTACATGGATTAACCAAGACGAACTGGCAGAGGGAAGGGAGGACGCTCATTAAATACTAGTGAGGGGAGTGATTGACACTGGACCAGGTGAACACAATCAGGGCGGGAAGACAATCAGACTCAGGTGACTGGTGCTGGAAACTGGGTCAGAGGGAGGTGCTGTAACATGCAGGTGGGAAAGAATGCAGGCAGGAAGTGAAGTGGTCTGAAACGAGAAGGGATCTTAGAATACAAAATAAAACAGGAAGTGCAAAATAAAGGAGCATGCAACACAAAACACAAAGACTAAGACCTGACATTTCTAACAGGAAAATACGGGGAAAACACTGGGGACACAATGGAAAAACACTGGGAATATACTGGGGAAACACTGGGGAAATACTGGGAAAACACTGGGAGAATACTGGGAAAACACTGGGGAAACACTGGGGAAAACCTGGGGAAACACTGGAAAAAAACTGGGAAAATACTGGGAAAACACTGGGAATATACTGGGGAAACACTGGGGAAATACTGGGAAAGTACTGGCAAAAGACTGGGGAAACACTGGGAGAATACTGGGAAAACACTGGGGAAACACTGGGAAAATACTGGGAAAATACTGGGAAAACACTGGGGAAACACTGGGAAAACACTGGAAAAATACTGAGAAAACACGGGAAAAACACTGGGGAAACACTGGAAAAAACACTGGGAAAATACTGGGAAAACACTGGGGAAACACTGGGAAAATACTGGGGACACAATGGGATAATACTGGGAATGTACTGGTAAAATACTGGGAAAACACTGGGGACACACTGGAAAAACACTGGGAATATACTGGGGAAACACTGGGGAAATACTGGGAAAGTACTGGCAAAAGACTGGGGAAACACTGGGAAAATACTGGGAAAACACTGGGGAAACACTGGGAAAATACTGGGAAAGTACTGGGAAAATACTGGAAAAACACTGGGGAAACACTGGGAAAACACTGGAAAAATACTGAGAAAACACGGGAAAAACACTGGGGAAACACTGGAAAAAACACTGGGAAAATACTGGGAAAACACTGGGGAAACACTGGGAAAATACTGGGAAAACACTGGGGACACACTGCGAAAATACTGGGGACACAATGGGAAAATACTGGGAAAGTACTGGGAAAAGACTGGGGAAACACTGGGAAAATACTGGGAAAACACTGGGGAAACACTGAGGAAACACTGGGGAAACACTGGGAAAACACTGGGGAAATACTAGGAAAGTACTGGGAAAACACTGGAGAAACTAGAAAAACAGGGAAAATACTGGGAAAAGACTGGGAAAATACTGGGAAAACACTGCGGAAACACTGGGAAAATACTGGGGAAACCCTGGGGTAACACTGGAAAAAACTGTTAAAATATTGGGAAAAAAACTTGGGAAACACTGGAAAAACACTGGCAAAACACTGGGGAAACCCTGGGAAAATACTGGGAAAACATCGGGGAAACACTGGGAAAATACTGAGAAAATACTGGGGACACAATGGGAAAATACTGGGAAAACAATGGGAAAATACTGCAAAAACACTGGGGAAGTACGAGGAAAATACTGGAGATAAAATGGGAAAATACTGAGAAAGTACTGGGAAAATACTTGGAAAACACTGGGAAAATACTGGGAAAATACTGGAGACACAATGGGAAAATACTGGGAAAGTACTGGGAAAGTACTGGGAAAATACTGCTAAAACACTGGGGACACACGGTGAAAATACTGGGGACACAATGGGAAAATACTGGGAAACACTGGGAAAGTACTGGGAAAATAATGGGAAACCACTGGCGAAACACTGGGGAAACACTGAGGAAACACTGAGGAAACAGTGAGGAAACACTGGGAAACACTGTGGAAACACTGAGGAAACACTGAGGAAACACTGGGAAACACTGGGAAACACTGAGGAAACACTGAGGAAACACTGAGGAAACACTGGGAAACACTGAGGAAACACTGAGGAAACACTGGGAAACACTGAGGAAACACTGGGAAACACGGGGAAAAACTGAGGAAACACTGAGGAAACACTGAGGAAACACTGGGAAACACTGGGAAACACTGAGGAAACACTGAGGAAACACTGGGAAACACTGAGGAAACACTGGGAAACACTGTGGAAACACTGAGGAAACACTGAGGAAACACTGGGAAACACTGGGAAACACTGAGGAAACACTGAGGAAACACTGAGGAAACACTGAGGAAACACTGGGAAACACTGAGGAAACACTGGGAAACACGGGGAAAAACTGAGGAAACACTGAGGAAACACTGAGGAAACACTGGGAAACACTGGGGAAACACTGAGGAAACACTGGGAAACACTGTGGAAACACTGAGGAAACACTGAGGAAACACTGAGGAAACACTGGGAAACACGGGGAAAAACTGAGGAAACACTGAGGAAACACTGAGGAAACACTGGGAAACACTGGGAAACACTGAGGAAACACTGAGGAAACACTGAGGAAACACTGGGAAACACTGAGGAAACACTGAGGAAACACTGGGAAACACTGGGAAACACTGAGGAAACACTGAGGAAACACTGGGAAACACTGAGGAAACACTGGGAAACACTGAGGAAACACTGAGGAAACACTGAGGAAACACTGGGAAACACTGAGGAAACACTGAGGAAACACTGAGGAAACACTGGGGAAACACTGAGGAAACACTGGGAAACACTGAGGAAACACTGGGAAACACTGAGGAAACACTGGGAAACACTGAGGAAACACTGAGGAAACACTGGGAAACACTGAGGAAACACTGAGGAAACACTGAGGAAACACTGGGAAACACTGGGAAACACTGGGAAACACTGAGGAAACACTGAGGAAACACTGGGAAACACTGAGGAAACACTGGGAAACACTGAGGAAACACTGAGGAAACACTGGGAAACACTGAGGAAACACTGAGGAAACACTGAGGAAACACTGGGAAACACTGAGGAAACACTGAGGAAACACTGAGGAAACACTGGGGAAACACTGGGAAACACTGGGGAAACACTGAGGAAACACTGAGGAAACACTGAGGAAACACTGAGGAAACACTGGGAAACACTGAGGAAACACTGGGAAACACTGGGGAAACACTGAGGAAACACTGAGGAAACACTGGGAAACACTGAGGAAAATACTGGGAAAATACTGGAGACACAATGGGAAAATACTGGGAAAGTACTGGGAAAGTACTGGGAAAATACTGCTAAAACACTGGGGACACACGGTGAAAATACTGGGGACACAATGGGAAAATACTGGGAAACACTGGGAAAGTACTGGGAAAATAATGGGAAACCACTGGCGAAACACTGGGGAAACACTGAGGAAACACTGAGGAAACACTGAGGAAACACTGGGGAAACACAGGGAAACACTGAGGAAACACTGAGGAAACAGTGAGGAAACACTGGGAAACACTGTGGAAACACTGAGGAAACACTGGGAAACACTGAGGAAACACTGAGGAAACACTGAGGAAACACTGAGGAAACACTGGGGAAACACGGGGAAACACTGAGGAAACACTGAGGAAACACTGAGGAAACACTGAGGAAACACTGGGAAACTGAGGAAACACTGAGGAAACACTGAGGAAACACTGGGAAACACTGGGGAAACACTGGGGAAACACTGAGGAAACACTGAGGAAACACTGGGGAAACACTGGGGAAACACTGAGGAAACACTGAGGAAACGCTGAGGAAACACTGGGGAAACACTGAGGAAACACTGAGGAAACACTGGGGAAACACTGAGGAAACACTGAGGAAACACTGAGGAAACACTGAGGAAACACTGGGAAACACTGAGGAAACACTGAGGAAACACTGAGGAAACACTGGGAAACACTGAGGAAACACTGAGGAAACACTGAGGAAACACTGGGGAAACACTGGGAAACACTGAGGAAACACTGAGGAAACACTGAGGAAACACTGAGGAAACACTGGGGAAACACTGAGGAAACACTGAGGAAACACTGGGAAACACTGAGGAAACACTGAGGAAACACTGAGGAAACACTGAGGAAACACTGAGGAAACACTGGGAAACACTGAGGAAACACTGAGGAAACACTGAGGAAACACTGGGAAACACTGGGGAAACACTGGGGAAACACTGAGGAAACACTGAGGAAACACTGAGGAAACACTGGGAAACACTGAGGAAACACTGAGGAAACACTGGGGAAACACTGAGGAAACACTGAGGAAACACTGGGAAACACTGGGGAAACACTGGGAAACACTGAGGAAACACTGAGGAAACACTGAGGAAACACTGAGGAAACACTGGGGAAACACTGAGGAAACACTGAGGAAACACTGGGAAACACTGAGGAAACACTGAGGAAACACTGGGAAACACTGAGGAAACACTGAGGAAACACTGAGGAAACACTGGGAAACACTGAGGAAACACTGAGGAAACACTGAGGAAACACTGGGAAACACTGGGGAAACACTGGGGAAACACTGAGGAAACACTGAGGAAACACTGAGGAAACACTGGGAAACACTGAGGAAACACTGAGGAAACACTGAGGAAACACTGGGGAAACACTGAGGAAACACTGAGGAAACACTGGGAAACACTGAGGAAACACTGAGGAAACACTGGGAAACACTGAGGAAACACTGAGGAAACACTGAGGAAACACTGGGAAACACTGAGGAAACACTGAGGAAACACTGAGGAAACACTGGGAAACACTGAGGAAACACTGGGAAACACTGAGGAAACACTGAGGAAACACTGAGGAAACACTGGGGAAACACTGAGGAAACACTGGGAAACACTGAGGAAACACTGAGGAAACACTGGGAAACACTGAGGAAACACTGGGAAACACTGAGGAAACACTGGGAAACACTGAGGAAACACTGGGAAACACTGGGAAACACTGAAGAAACACTGTGGAAACACTGAGGAAACACTGGGAAACACTGGGAAACACTGGGAAACACTGAGGAAACACTGGGGAAACACTGGGAAACACTGAGGAAACACTGAGGAAACACTGGGAAACACTGGGAAACACTGAGGAAACACTGAGGAAACACTGGGAAACACTGAGGAAACACTGAGGAAACACTGGGAAACACTGAGGAAACACTGAGGAAACACTGAGGAAACACTGGGAAACACTGGGAAACACTGGGAAACACTGAGGAAACACTGAGGAAACACTGGGAAACACTGAGGAAACACTGGGAAACACTGAGGAAACACTGAGGAAACACTGGGAAACACTGAGGAAACACTGAGGAAACACTGAGGAAACACTGGGAAACACTGAGGAAACACTGAGGAAACACTGAGGAAACACTGGGGAAACACTGGGAAACACTGGGGAAGCACTGGGAAACACTGAGGAAACACTGGGAAACACTGAGGAAACACTGAGGAAACACTGGGAAACACTGAGGAAACACTGGGAAACACTGGGGAAACACTGGGAAACACTGAGGAAAATACTGGGAAAATACTGGAGACACAATGGGAAAATACTGGGAAAGTACTGGGAAAGTACTGGGAAAATACTGCTAAAACACTGGGGACACACGGTGAAAATACTGGGGACACAATGGGAAAATACTGGGAAACACTGGGAAAGTACTGGGAAAATAATGGGAAACCACTGGCGAAACACTGGGGAAACACTGAGGAAACACTGAGGAAACACTGGGGAAACACGGGGAAACACTGAGGAAACACTGAGGAAACAGTGAGGAAACACTGGGAAACACTGTGGAAACACTGAGGAAACACTGGGAAACACTGAGGAAACACTGAGGAAACACTGAGGAAACACTGGGAAACACTGAGGAAACACTGAGGAAACACTGAGGAAACACTGAGGAAACACTGGGAAACACTGGGAAACACTGGGGAAACACTGAGGAAACACTGAGGAAACACTGAGGAAACACTGAGGAAACACTGGGAAACACTGGGGAAACACTGGGAAACACTGGGAAACACTGAGGAAACACTGAGGAAACACTGAGGAAACACTGAGGAAACACTGGGAAACACTGGGGAAACACTGGGAAACACTGAGGAAACACTGAGGAAACACTGAGGAAACACTGAGGAAACACTGAGGAAACACTGGGAAACACTGAGGAAACACTGAGGAAACACTGAGGAAACACTGAGGAAACACTGGGAAACACTGGGGAAACACTGGGAAACACTGAGGAAACACTGGGAAACACTGAGGAAACACTGAGGAAACACTGAGGAAACACTGGGAAACACTGAGGAAACACTGAGGAAACACTGGGGAAACACTGGGAAACACTGAGGAAACACTGAGGAAACACTGAGGAAACACTGAGGAAACACTGAGGAAACACTGGGAAACTGAGGAAACACTGAGGAAACACTGAGGAAACACTGGGAAACACTGGGGAAACACTGAGGAAACGCTGAGGAAACACTGGGGAAACACTGAGGAAACACTGAGGAAACACTGGGAAACACTGAGGAAACACTGAGGAAACACTGGGAAACACTGAGGAAACACTGAGGAAACACTGGGGAAACACTGGGAAACACTGAGGAAACACTGAGGAAACACTGGGAAACACTGAGGAAACACTGAGGAAACACTGAGGAAACACTGGGAAACACTGAGGAAACACTGAGGAAACACTGAGGAAACACTGGGAAACACTGGGGAAACACTGGGAAACACTGGGAAACACTGAGGAAACACTGAGGAAACACTGGGGAAACACTGAGGAAACACTGAGGAAACACTGGGAAACACTGAGGAAACACTGAGGAAACACTGGGAAACACTGAGGAAACACTGAGGAAACACTGAGGAAACACTGGGAAACACTGAGGAAACACTGAGGAAACACTGGGAAACACTGAGGAAACACTGAGGAAACACTGAGGAAACACTGGGGAAACACTGAGGAAACACTGAGGAAACACTGAGGAAACACTGGGAAACACTGGGAAACACTGAGGAAACACTGGGAAACACTGAGGAAACACTGGGGAAACACTGAGGAAACACTGAGGAAACACTGAGGAAACACTGGGAAACACTGGGAAACACTGGGGAAACACTGGGAAACACTGGGAAACACTGAGGAAACACTGGGAAACACTGGGAAACACTGAGGAAACACTGGGAAACACTAAGGAAACACTGAGGAAACACTGAGGAAACACTGGGAAACACTGGGAAACACTGAGGAAACACTGAGGAAACACTGAGGAAACACTGAGGAAACACTGGGGAAACACTGAGGAAACACTGAGGAAACACTGGGAAACACTAAGGAAACACTGAGGAAACACTGGGAAACACTGAGGAAACACTGGGAAACACTGAGGAAACACTGGGAAACACTGAGGAAACACTGGGAAACACTGAGGAAACACTGGGAAACACTGAGGAAACACTGAGGAAACACTGAGGAAACACTGAGGAAACACTGGGAAACACTGGGGAAACACTGAGGAAACACTGGGGAAACACTGAGGAAACACTGAGGAAACAATGGGGAAACACTGAGGAAACACTGAGGAAACACTGGGGAAACACTGAGGAAACACTGAGGAAACACTGGGGAAACACTGAGGAAACACTGGGGAAACACTGAGGAAACACTGAGGAAACACTGAGGAAACACTGAGGAAACACTGGGAAACACTAAGGAAACACTGAGGAAACACTGAGGAAACACTGGGAAACACTGGGAAACACTGAGGAAACACTGAGGAAACACTGAGGAAACACTGAGGAAACACTGGGGAAACACTGAGGAAACACTGAGGAAACACTGGGAAACACTAAGGAAACACTGAGGAAACACTGGGAAACACTGAGGAAACACTGGGAAACACTGAGGAAACACTGGGAAACACTGAGGAAACACTGGGAAACACTGAGGAAACACTGAGGAAACACTGGGAAACACTGGGGAAACACTGAGGAAACACTGGGGAAACACTGAGGAAACACTGAGGAAACACTGGGGAAACACTGAGGAAACACTGAGGAAACACTGAGGAAACACTGAGGAAACACTGGGGAAACACTGGGAAACACTGAGGAAACACTGAGGAAACACTGAGGAAACACTGGGGAAACACTGAGGAAACACTGAGGAAACACTGAGATTCGGTCTGACTCTAAAATGAGCAGAAATCGGTGAAAATGGTGTCATGGAGCGGCTTCAGTAAACTGACTGACTCACGCTGCTGTTTCTTCTTTCTCTATATTTACATCAGTTCAGGAGTTGGATCGACCAATCAGCTTGCTGGATGTACAGATTAGCGTGAAATGCATAAAATTATAAATCTGTATGACTGCTGTCGCTGCCGCTCCACCTCTACAGACCATAATAAGGTCTCGTTATCTCGTTGTGTGGAGTAGAGGTCGCCATAGAAACATAAAAACGACTCTTTCTGTGATGATGATTATTATTATTATTTCTATATATTTTGTGAATGCAGCTCGTCATGGCAGTGAAGACGAGGAGGTGGAGAGAGAGGAAGAGGACGGTTTCCCTCAGTCAGGTCTGGACCTCCGAGCAGCCACACACACACACACACACACACACACACACACACACACACACACACAGTGAAATGTGTAAACATTATGAGGAGTCGACTCTCCTGCTGCCTCCCAGGACTCTCTGCTTCATGCATAATGCAGACTCAGAGTTTGACCGCTGGCCTGCAGCTGATTGGCCGTCTCGGGGTCGGGGGGGGGGGGGGGGGGGTCCATCTCCAGCAGCCTGGAGACCCACACACACACACACACACACACACACACACACACACTCACACACTCACGCACTCACACACACACACACACTCTCACACACACTCACACACACACACTCTCACACACACACTCACACACACACCCAGATCGATGCAGGTGGACTGAGGTGCTGCAGGATTATCTGACCACATCGACTCGGTTTTACTTTCTTTGTTCACACGAGGACGAAGATGAAGAGATGAAAACCTCAAATCTCTGTTTGTGTGTTTCTCTCATATATTTACTCTGCATGGAATCCCAGCGGCCGGCCTCACAGCGCCCCCCAGAGGCCGCCGCCCCCCAGAGGCCGCCGCCCCCCAGAGGCCGCCGCCCCCCAGAGGCCGCCGCCCCCCAGAGGCCGCCGCCCCCCCGACAACACAACAAACACACCACCACAACCGGTTTGTGTAAACTCTGAGAAACTGTTATTAAATCAGTGTTTGCTGGATTGTTTCCCTGCTGGTCCAGAGTCAGCTGCTGGTCCAGAGTCAGCTGCTGGTCCAGAGTCAGCTGCCGGTCCAGAGTCAGCTGCCGGTCCAGAGTCAGCTGCTGGTCCAGTGTCAGCTGCCGGTCCAGAGTCAGCTGCCGGTCCAGTGTCAGCTGCTGGTCCAGTGCCAGCTGCTGGTCCAGAGTCAGCTGCCGGTCCAGAGTCAGCTGCTGGTCCAGAGTCAGCTGCTGGTCCAGAGTCAGCTGCTGGTCCAGTGTCAGCTGCTGGTCCAGAGTCAGCTGCTGGTCCAGAGTCAGCTGCTGGTCCAGTGTCAGCTGCTGGTCCAGAGTCAGCTGCTGGTCCAGTGTCAGCTGCTGGTCCAGAGTCAGCTGCTGGTCCAGAGTCCAGAGTCAGCTGCTGGTCCAGAGTCAGCTGCTGGTCCAGAGTCAGCTGCTGGTCCAGAGTCAGCTGCTGGTCCAGAGTCCAGAGTCAGCTGCTGGTCCAGAGTCAGCTGCCGGTCCAGAGTCAGCTGCTGGTCCAGAGTCAGCTGCTGGTCCAGAGTCAGCTGCCGGTCCAGAGTCAGCTGCCACTGTGTCCGACATGGCTGAAGGCCTGGTTGTTGCCTCCACAGTGACGTCCAGCTTGTCAGGATCAGGTGTTTACGGGACGAGCACCCAGCTGAAATCAGCCTAAACCCTCCACCAATGCTAAACAGTGTGTCCTGCTGGTACGGACTCTGGTTCTGAGCTCCAGACCAGACCAGACCAGACCACAGGACCACAAAGTGATCCAGTTTATTATGAACCGTCAGCTGCTTTAAACCAGCATGGCTCAGCTCAACATTTAGCTCCAATACCAAACTGCTCGTCTCTTCTCTGACAGCAGGTTTCTGATTGGCTGCAAATCATCTGATGTCAGAATCAAGTCAAGTCAGTTTTATTTTTAAAGTCCAAAATCAGAGTTTTGCCTCAGAGGGCTTTCCGGTCTGTACAGGATACGACTAAATGTTCAGGACTGTAATGTGTTTAGCATCAACAGGTTCAGGCTGATTTCACCTGGTCACTACCCTCATAATGAGCTGAGCTGCTCGTCCCACCAACACTGTGGACGTCAGTAAACAGGCCTGGTTATTAAACCCTGATTTAATAACTGTTTCTCAGAGTTTACTTCCTGTTCGTCCAGATACAGATGTCCTGTCCAACGGCCTCTCAGCAGTTTGTAAATTAATCACTAAATATGATCTATTTCATTTGTCTACGGAGGCATAAATGTCCTGTTTTTATGACTCTCAGAACGACTTTCAACAACATATTTTTTGCATGTTTTCCTATGAATGTCCAGCACCATGTGACGCACATGTTAATTTCCTCTCCAGTCTTTTCAAAATAAAACTCCTTAGTTAGGTTCAGTACCAGATGGAGGTTTTGGTTAAAATAAGTGCAGAAGTTATGAATAAATCAACGTGGACCGTAACCCTACATGCTGTTCACCTCTCTGCACTTCCTGCTTCATGATTATGTTGATTGTATAATATACATCAACTGATTTCATGTTGTCCGTCAGAAAAACATGTACACAAAAAAAACACATAAAGTTTGTGACTATTTCACAAAGTGCTGAGTCACTGGATGGAGAGCAGAGAGAGTCATCCTCTGGAGAGCATGAGTTGGTTTTTCATCATTTTATTATGCAAACATGCAGTTTTGTCTTTGTTGTAGCTCCTAAAAATAATTATCTTTCTTGATTTTGACTTTATTGTCGCAACAACGAACGTAATCTGGTGAGTTCACAGAGCAACACAACGTTAAAAATACACAAAATATTACGATAAATTCAGACGGACGCCTCAGCAGGAGGACACGGTAAAGAAGTGAAGATACTGGTACTACTACTACTACTACTACTACTACTGCTGCTGCTACTACCTGTCCGATCAGCATCACCTGAGAGGTGGATGGATTATCTCAGCAAAGGAGAAGTGCTCACTAACACAGATTTAGACTAATCAGTGATCAATATCTGAGAGGAATCGGCCTTTAGAGGACGTAGAACCAGTCTGAGATCTTTGACTTCAGCTCAGAAAAAAGTGTTGTGTTTATGTTTTTGTTCAGTGTTTATCTATCTATCTATATATATATATATAGACAGACAGACAGACAGACAGATTGATTGATTGACTGATTGATTAATGGTGACGAACCGTGGAGGTCATTCCGTCTGATTCGGTGTAAAACCTGAAGCAGCGCCTCGTGAGCGCCGGCGTTCGTTTCTCCGTTTAGCTCGCTCTCGTGGCCTCGTCCTCCGGTTTGCTTTGAAACCAGCGCTGAGGTTCAGAGGCCAACTCCAGCTCGTCTCCGTCTTTTTTCCATCTTTAATGGAGACTCCATGATTTATTCAAATGACAAACCTCTCCTCTCTCTTTTCCTTTCCTGAGGTATTAGTCACTGGGTGCTAATGTCAGATTACTTTACTAGCCATTCTGCTCTTGATAAATGACTGAGACAGGCAGTAAAAAATAGATCAAAACCACTGGGATGAGAAAAAGGAGGAGGAGGAGGAGGAGGAGGAGGAGGAGGAGGAGGAGGAGGAGGAGGAAGGAGCAGAGAGGCCGTTAAATCATTTCCCTCTGCCGCCCGACAGGCCTCGGAAAATGCCACCCATTATTTCTGTGCTCCGGCTAATCAAAGCTTCCAGAGTGATTAGAGAGGAGACGCAGCAGCAGCGCCTCCTTCCTCCACCTTAACGAACCATTATCCCGCCGCCGCTTCACCGCCGAAGCGTGGAGCGCTTCACCGGCTTCGCTCCATCACGGGGCAGAGCGCAGGGCAATAACGGTGTTATTACACCTTAAACATGTCATTACGGGATCAGCAGCCGAGCACAAAGAGCTGCTGCAGTCATGTGACCCTCACAACAGGAAGTGACTTCAGGGTCGAGACCCAACGCTGCTCAGTCACAGCTCAGTGTCAGCACAGCATATCAAAATGATGCTCCAGATAAGATAAGATAAGATAAGATATTCCTTTATTAGTCACACAGTGTCGTGGATAGAGCAAAAACAGACGCTAAACAAAAGTACACAGACATAAAATATTTAAATAGAAGAGAAAATAAAAACTAGGAACATAAACAAGGTGAAATACTGAAATAGGAACAACATGAAGAGTATTGTAGTACTAACAGTACGAGAAACTACTGTTCGTATAAAAATAAGTAAAAACTTTTATTTCTCAAGTCAGACTTTTTACTCCAAATGTAAGAAAATGTTTTCAAATTAAAAGTTATGAGACAGTCAGTCAGAAATGTTATTTTATAGGTTAAACACTTTACAGTCAAAGTAAAACTGACGTGAAACTACAGTAAAAATGTAGTTTTTGATGTCAACATTGACCTTATGTATTAGGCACAAAAATATCATTTTCTAGATATTAAGATTTCCGTTATTTATAGAGTGAAATGTGATGATACGTAAAACGTTTATGTCTAATTTTAAATGTGTGTTTTTCATGACAACTATGAAATACTCAAATATTTATATTAAAACATTCAAACATGAAGTAACAGTTTTTACTGTCTAACTTAAAATTGTGAAAAATGTAAAAGTGAAAAAACAATGAGTGATTTACATAATATGTACTCATTATTATTATTATTATTATTATTATTATTATTATTAATTAAGTTAAAACAAGTTTTAATAAAAACTAAGTCAGTGACAAGATACAGAAATATGACTGTCTACATATTAATTATAAGATACACTTAAAACATTTAGTTAATCTAATTCTAAATAATTAGCAAAAATGTACATGTACTAATTCAGTATTTGATTTATTATTATTATTGTTGTTGTTGTTGTTGTTAGTCAAAATATTGATCTGTAAGTCAAAATGTTCGTCTAATGTTAGTATGAGTCAGAATTTGTTTTTTGTTGAAATTGTGAAATAAACCAAATTATGGGATAATATAGAAGAAAATGATTTTCAGATTCAACAGTATGAGACAGAAATGTGAAAAACGAGGAAACTCCATGAAAAATGTATTTTCTAAGTCAAACGTACATGTTTGTGATATCGCTGCCATCTGATAGACAGCGTTAAATTTCTCCACTGTGGGACAAATAAAGGAATATCTTATCTTATCTTAGTCAATATTAATGGAAATATTTAGAGATAATATTTTACATTTTACTGCTAAATCACAATATAATACATGAACACACAGTAAAAGCTGCTGTCTTCCAGCATGTGACGCTGTAATAAGAGCTGCTCTCCTCCTCCTGCGCCTCCTCCTCCTGCTCACCTCCTGCTCTCCTCCTCCTGCGCCTCCTGCACCTCCTCCTGCTCTCCTCCTGCTGCTCACCTCCTGCTCGCCTCCTCCTGCTCACCTCCTGCTCTCCTCCTCCTGCTCACCTCCTGCTCTCCTCCTGCTGCTCACCTCCTGCTCTCCTCCTCCTGCTCTCCTCCTGCTCTCCTCCTGCTGCTCTCCTCCTCCTGCTCTCCTCCTGCTCGCCTCCTGTGCCTCCTCCTGCTCACCTCCTCCTGCTCAGCCTCCTCCTGCTCACCTCCTCCTGCTCAGCCTCCTCCTGCTCACCTCCTCCTGCTCAGCCTCCTCCTGCTCTCCTCCTGCTCGCCTCCTCCTGCTCACCTCCTGCTCGCCTCCTGTGCCTCCTCCTGCTCACCTCCTGCTCGCCTCCTCCTGCTCAGCCTCCTCCTGCTCTCCTCCTGCTCACCTCCTCCTGCTCGCCTCCTGCTCGCCTCCTGTGCCTCCTCCTGCTCACCTCCTGCTCGCCTCCTCCTGCTCAGCCTCCTCCTGCTCGCCTCATGTGCCTCCTCCTGCTCGCCTCCTCCTGCTCGCCTCCTGTGCCTCCTCCTGCTCGCCTCCTCCTGCTCGCCTCCTCCTGCTCGCCTCCTGCGCCTCCTCCTGCTCGCCTCCTGTGCCTCCTCCTGCTCGCCTCCTCCTGCTCGCCTCCTGTGCCTCCTCCTGCTCACCTCCTGTGCCTCCTCCTGCTCGCCTCCTCCTGCTCACCTCCTGTGCCTCCTCCTGCTCGCCTCCTCCTGCTCGCCTCCTGTGCCTCCTCCTGCTCGCCTCCTCCTGCTCGCCTCCTCCTGCTCGCCTCCTCCTGCTCGCCTCCTGCGCCTCCTCCTGCTCGCCTCCTGTGCCTCCTCCTGCTCGCCTCCTCCTGCTCACCTCCTGCTCACCTCCTGTGCCTCCTCCTGCTCGCCTCCTCCTGCTCGCCTCCTGTGCCTCCTCCTGCTCGCCTCCTCCTGCTCGCCTCCTCCTGCTCGCCTCCTGCGCCTCCTCCTGCTCGCCTCCTCCTGCTCGCCTCCTGTGCCTCCTCCTGCTCGCCTCCTCCTGCTCGCCTCCTCCTGCTCGCCTCCTGCGCCTCCTCCTGCTCGCCTCCTGTGCCTCCTCCTGCTCGCCTCCTCCTGCTCGCCTCCTGTGCCTCCTCCTGCTCGCCTCCTCCTGCTCGCCTCCTCCTGCTCGCCTCCTCCTGCTCGCCTCCTGCGCCTCCTCCTGCTCGCCTCCTGTGCCTCCTCCTGTGCCTCCTCCTGCTCACCTCCTGCTCACCTCCTGTGCCTCCTCCTGCTCGCCTCCTGCGCCTCCTCCTGCTCGCCTCCTGTGCCTCCTCCTGCTCGCCTCCTCCTGCTCGCCTCCTCCTGCTCACCTCCTGTGCCTCCTCCTGCTCGCCTCCTCCTGCTCGCCTCCTGTGCCTCCTCCTGCTCGCCTCCTCCTGCTCGCCTCCTCCTGCTCGCCTCCTGCGCCTCCTCCTGCTCGCCTCCTCCTGCTCGCCTCCTCCTGCTCGCCTCCTCCTGCTCGCCTCCTGCTCGCCTCCTCCTGCTCGCCTCCTCCTGCTCGCCTCCTGTGCCTCCTCCTGCTCGCCTCCTCCTGCTCGCCTCCTGCGCCTCCTCCTGCTCGCCTCCTGCTCGCCTCCTCCTGCTCGCCTCCTCCTGCTCACCTCCTGCTCGCCTCCTCCTGCTCGCCTGGAGAAAAGCAGGTGAATTATTGATCGTGGTCGAGCAGAGCGACCTCTGCGCCGCCGCGACGCGAAACCTGAAATAACTGAGTGCAGAACGGTGTCGGAGCATCGGAGGGTGAAGACAACAATCAGCAGGCTGCCTCACGTTTTCAGCAGCTTCAGGCTGTTTCAGGAAAACTCTTTGTTCTTTCACTTTGTAAAGTGTTTACTTATTTATTTTTAAGTACTTTCTGATTGCTGCTCATTGCTTTTACAGTACAGTGAATTTCCCCACTGTGGGACCAATAAAGGAATATCTTATCTTATCTTATCTAGTACTGTTAAGGACTCAGTGCTCTGTTGCTTCATGACATTGACTTACTGCTAAATCAACTTTTCAACCTGAAACAGGTGAAGGCTGTTGGGTGGGCGGAGCCTGTTTACACCTGTTCGACAGGTTAAACATCCGACACCTATTGTTGTGACTCTGGGCGCCACGGTAACACCTGCTGTTTTCCTTCACAACACACACAACGAACTTTCTGTCTTTACGATGCATTTTTATAATGCTGACTGTAGAGACAAGCCTCCACTGAGGGGCCCCTTCGGTAGAGGTTCCCCTCCGCCATGGGGACCTTAAAGAAACCGAGGAACCTCCACTGAGGGGCCCCTTCGGTAGAGGTTCCCCTCCGCCGTGGGGACCTTAAAGAAACCGAGGAACCTCCACTGAGGGGCCCCTTCGGTAGAGGTTCCCCTCCGCCGTGGGGACCTTAAAGAAACTGAGGAACCTCCACCGTGGGGTCCCTTCGGTAGAGGTTCCCCTCCGCCGTGGGGACCTTAAAGAAACCGAGGAACCTCCACCGTGGGGTCCCTTCGGTAGAGGTTCCCCTCCGCCGTGGGGACCCTAAAGAAACCGAGGAACCTCCACCGAGGGGTCCCTTCGGTAGAGGTTCCCCTCCGCCGTGGGGACCTTAAGGAAACCGAGGAACCTCCACTGTGGGGGCTATACTGTGGAAAATAGTGATTGTGATGAAGTAACAAACCCCCATGTGAGGCCCCTGAAGAAAATGATCATCCCTAATTGTGAGGACCCTAAATGTAGTGACGAACCTCCACTGTGGGGACCTTCAGGGATGTAATGAACCTCCCTTGTGAGGACCCCGATGGAAATGATGGCCCTCCTGTGTGGGGACCCAACAATCACCCCATTGGCTTGAGGATTCATGAGGATTCATCCTCTCTGGACCATGAATGTATTACGTATATGTATAAGTATCTGTTGATAGTTCCAGTCTGAACCAAAGTACCGAACAGACACACAGACAGACAGACAATCCTCCTCCTGAAAATCCCGACGTAAAAAAGACGATATATGAAAGCTTAAACCGTCCTGTTGAAAGTGTGAAATGTGATCATTTTTGGTGAAAGGCTCCACATTGGAGCGCTAACGTGGCCTTGAACGGCTCAGGGAGGAGGACCGGGCCGGGTCATTATCATGGGCAGCGATCTCTCCGAGATGAGAGCGTCGGCTCGCGTTTCCCCTCGATGGCAATTAGACCGGCGTGATGGGATGAACTTCACTGTTTTAGCCACGAGCGAAAAACTCTGCTGTCAGGCTGCTGCTGACAACCAGAGCAGAGAGGAATCAAATAAATCTGCAGCTCGGCTCCACGTAATCCACTCTGAGAGGCTGCAGTACTCAGGGAAGTACCCTCTGCTGCAGTACACAAGTACCCGTACCACTACATTACAAAACACTGATAATATTCTCTATCTGTGGTACTGGACACACATCAATGAGCCTATCAATACATAACAAATAAATACACCGATCTGACTGATTCAGACTGTTCATGATTAAAACAAAACTTGGGCTTGAAGGAAAAGTACTAAAATCACAGTGTAGAAATACTCTGTTACAAGTAAGAGCCCTGCAATCAAAATCCTACTTAAGTAAAAGTATGTGACACACACACACACACACACACACATATATATACTATATATATACATATATATATATACTGTATATATATATATACAGTATATATATATATACAGTATATATATATATATATATATATATATATATATATACTGTATATATATATGTATATATATATACTGTATATATATATGTATATATATATATATAAAACTTACGGTATGTATTGTGGCCGATGTTAAAGAGTGAAAGGATGCTGAGTCAGGATTTAGTTCAGGCATCCCAGGGATCAGTGATTGATCCACAACCATTGATCCTTTATATTAATGAGAGTTGTAATTTCTCTGATATGTTAAAGTTTGTAAATTTTGCAGATGATATGAATTTATTTTATATTTTTATTTTTATTATTTTTATTTTATTAAGGAAACATCGAGACCTGGTCTGATGTTAATAAACCTCCCTCACTATTTAGAAAACTAAATTCCTGGTTGTTGGAAATGAAAAAGAAATTAATGGGCTGTTGAATTAAAGATTTGTGATGTTGAAATTGAAAAGTATTTGAGAGCAGATTCTACAGGTTGTGATTGATCAGAAACTAACATGGAAACAACATACTGACGATATTAAAGGTAAAATATGGAAGTCAGGCTTAATCTGTATAAATCTAATATACTAATAATAATTTATTCACTTATACTTCCTTATATCGCTGACTGTGTGGAGCTGTGGGGGTCGACTCTTAAAACAACTACGTACGTATTATTGATAAGGCTGGTTACTGTGATCACACTAATCCACTGGTTATTGGTTCCTGTTAGGAAATTCAATGATTTGGTTTATTATAAAATAATAAAAATAATGTACAGAGCCAAATGAAAGTCCCTCCCAGATGGTGAACGAAGGTTTTTATCACTACGGAGAGTAAACGTATTGATCAGTTTACTGGACAAAAAGATAAAACAGGTGTTAAAGGAGATGTTTCTGCTGTCGGGGGCAAATTATGGATTAATGATCTCATAAATTTAATAATGTGTGATTTGGTTTTTAAAAGAATGGTTTACAGATCAATTTATGAGGGTTACAAGAGTGAATAATATTTATTGTTTGTTATTTATTTCTTGAGGGAAGTACATAGATTAAATAGTGTACAAGCATTTAGCTTCTGCCTGTTCAGTCACTAATTGATCCAAACGCTGTGGACTGTAATATTGATTATACTGATCGGCTGATTGTATTATGTGTGATGACTGAAGAAATATACTATTACTCCACCCCAACCTCCTCCCTGCATGGACTCATGTTTAAAATGCATTTCTGTCGATAAGACAAGATAAGATAAGATAAGATAATATCAGATAAGATAATATAAGATAAACTTTATTGTCCCACAGGTAACAGGTAGGCTGCATCAACATACCAAAGTTACAATGTACATACACAGAAAACATGGGTCATATAAGATAAGATAAGATAAGATAAGATAAGATAAGATAAGATGAACCTTTACTAATCCCCGGAGGGAAATACTCTGACATGAACCTGTTTAAATCCAACTACACTGAGACTGCAGACAAACAGACATTCTTCTGAAAATATGAACTCTGGAGAAAGTTTCCCGCCTCTGTCTGGGACAACAGAGACCGTCTGAGATCCATGAACCTGGTCATTACTGCTGACACTCACTGCTGAGTCCTGCTGAGTCCTGCTGAGTCCTGCTGAGTCCTGCTGAGTCCTGGTGAGTCCTGCTGAGTCCTGCTGAGTCCTGGTGAGTCCTGCTGAGTCCTGCTGAGTCCTGCTGAGTCCTGCTGAGTCCTGGTGAGTCCTGCTGAGTCCTGGTGAGTCCTGGTGAGTCCTGCTGAGTCCTGCTGAGTTCTGGTGAGTCCTGCTGAGTCCTGCTGAGTCCTGATGAGTCCTGCTGAGTCCTGCTGAGTCCTGATGAGTCCTGATGAGTCCTGCTGAGTCCTGGTGAGTCCTGATGAGTCCTGCTGAGTCCTGCTGAGTCCTGATGAGTCCTGCTGAGTCCTGCTGAGTCCTGATGAGTCCTGGTGAGTCCTGCTGAGTCCTGCTGCTTCCTGCTGAGTCCTGGTGAGTCCTGCTGAGTCCTGATGAGTCCTGCTGAGTCCTGCTGAGTCCTGCTGCGTCCTGATGAGTCCTGGTGAGTCCTGGTGAGTCCTGCTGAGTCCTGATGAGTCCTGCTGCGTCCTGCTGCATCCTGATGAGTCCTGATGAGTCCTGATGAGTCCTGCTGCGTCCTGCTGAGTCCTGCTGAGTCCTGCTGCGTCCTGATGAGTCCTGCTGCGTCCTGCTGAGTCCTGCTGAGTCCTGGTGAATCCTGGTGAGTCCTGCTGAGTCCTGCTGAGTCCTGCTGCGTCCTGCGGAGTCCTGCTGAGTCCTGATGAGTCCTGCTGCGTCCTGCTGAGTCCTGCTGAGTCCTGATGAGTCCTGCTGCGTCCTGCTGCGTCCTGCTGAGTCCTGATGAGTCCTGCTGAGTCCTGGTCATCCTGACGATGCTGCTAAAGTCTCACACATCCTTCTCATTTTCACTGGTGGTGTAGAAATGCTGTTTCCTAGTCTGCAGGTTTGACAGAGATCACAAAGCTGTAGAAGCTGTTGTAGAAGCTGTAGAAGCTGTTGTAGAAGCTGTAGAAGCTGTTGTAGAAGCTGTAGAAGCTGTTGTAGAAGCTGTAGAAGCTGTAGAAGCTGTTGTAGAAGCTGTTGTAGAAGCTGTAGAAGCTGTAGAAGCTGTTGTAGAAGCTGTAGAAGCTGTAGAAGCTGTTGTAGAAGCTGTAGAAGCTGTAGAAGCTGCTGTAGAAGCTGTTGTAGAAGCTGTAGAAGCTGCTGTAGAAGCTGTTGTAGAAGCTGTAGAAGCTGTAGAAGCTGTAGAAGCTGCTGTAGAAGCTGTAGAAGCTGTTTCCCAGTCAGGCTGAAGCTGATTCTTCTGTCTGTGCTGAAGCAGAGAAGCAGAGATGAACGGAGGTCATCCTCAGTCAGCAGGGTCGGCTGATTGGTGTCAGGTGTTCATCGTTAGGACTAATTAACCAGCCAGCTCACCTGAAGGCAGCACAGCCACTCAGAGTCAGAGGAGTTCATGTCAGACTCAGCAAAATAATCTGAAACACAAAGAAGGTTTTAAAAAAGGCAAAAATAAAAATTCAATAGAAAAATTTAAACTAAGAAAAAGATACAAACTAAGTAAAATTAAAAATGTTACTCTTGGCCATAATTAATATCTAACAGTGAATATTCTCATCTGAGAAATGGAAACCAGTCACTTAATTAATTAATGATTTATCGTTCTATTGTTCCAGCTCTGAACTAAATTAATATAATATTCACAAATATAGATCAGATAAGATAAGATGAACCTTTATTAATCCGGGATGAATACTGTAAATAATAACTATAAAGGAGGACAGACTGTTCTTCTGAAACCCCAACAGTCTGAAAATAAACGTTACAACCCAATGTCATTTTAAACCAAACCATCATCTTTTCCTAAACCTAACTAAGAAGTTTTGCTGCTTCAACCTGACCACCGTAATCTTTCTGTAAAGCTAAGTAAGTAGGGACCAAGTCGCAGACCAGGTCCTGGTCCTCGTGGTGGTGTCTCGGTTCATAGAGTCTTTTTGTGTCCTGGTCTCTGGTTCCAACAGGTCCGTCCTTCACACGGTGGACTAATATTCTGTCTAACTTCCTGTTGTCATAGCATGTCAGAGCATTCTGGGATTTGTAGTATTAGCTTAGGTTCATGCGCTACATTTTCATATGGGCCAGTTTTGGCCCACGGGCCTCGAGTTTGACTCCTACGATGTAGACGAATCAAACAGATTCAGTTCTGTGAGTATTTCATAAACTGCTGTGAGACTGAGCTGCTTATTCTGGAGGAAAATGAGTCATGTGATTGATTATCTAGATCAGATCCTGATCCTCAGCAGCCTCTGAGATCAGTGTGTGATTGATTATCTAGATCAAAGACGAGGATGCGTCCTCATGACTGGGTAATTTCATGTGTCATGTCATGGTCCTGTGAGACCTGGTTGGCTGGTTATGATGTGGAGTCATAATAATAATAATAATAATAATAATAATAATAACTGACCGAAGCTGCCTGATGGTGTTTTTCTGCTGTGGTGATGGTGTGGCCCTCTTGCTCTGATATTTTTACCCTAAACCTCACTCATCTGTGTCCTGATGCCTAAACCCAACCAAGCAACCAGCAGGCGGAACCAGGAAGCAGAGCAGCGAGGGAAATCACTGTGAAGCTGACGACCAGACTCTGTACGTTAATCGGCCTTTAATTTATTCTCCTTTCATGTGTTTGTGTAGGTTTTGTATGAAATCCCTGCTGACGTGACGGTGTGGCGGCTCTGGGTCATTGTGACAAACAGTCCTCACTTGTTTTCTGTTTTTCCTCCAGTGTTTCCTCCTGGTTTCTGAGTCTGTCAGCTGAAGGTCACGACAGGAAGAGATGGACTTTAAGTTTCCTCACAGCTCGGAGGAAACGCTGCGAGGCTGCAAACTGCCGATAAGTCGTACATTATTTAGGCGTCAGCTGAGGGAGCTGCTGCCAAAACACCATCTGAGCCAGAAGCTTCCCGCTCAGCTCTGCCGGGATAATAGTGCTAATAATGAACCGCTGTGTGTACATGAACACGTGGCCGCAAAGATCATTAATACTGTTCATCAATCACTGACGATCAATGATGGTTAATCACTCATGATTTCTAAGTGATGGTGTAGAAATGATGTTTCCTAGTCTGCAGGTGTGACAGAGATCACAAAGCTGTAGAAGCTGTAGAAGCTGCTGTAGAAGCTGTAGAAGCTGCTGTAGAAGCTGTAGAAGCTGCTGTAGAAGCTGTAGAAGCTGCTGTAGAAGCTGTAGAAGCTGCTGTAGAAGCTGCTGTAGAAGCTGTAGAAGCTGCTGTAGAAGCTGTAGAAGCTGTTGTTGAAGCTGTAGAAGCTGTTGTTGAAGCTGTAGAAGCTGTAGAAGCTGCTGTAGAAGCTGTTGTTGAAGCTGTAGAAGCTGTAGAAGCTGTTGTAGAAGCTGTAGAAGCTGTTGTAGAAGCTGTAGAAGCTGCTGTAGAAGCTGTTGTTGAAGCTGTAGAAGCTGTAGAAGCTGCTGTAGAAGCTGTTGTTGAAGCTGTAGAAGCTGTAGAAGCTGTTGTAGAAGCTGTACATGCTGTAGAAGCTGCTGTAGAAGCTGTAGAAGCTGCTGTAGAAGCTGTAGAAGCTGTTGTAGAAGCTGCTGTAGAAGCTGTAGAAGCTGCTGTAGAAGCTGTAGATGCTGTAGAAGCTGTAGAAGCTGTAGAAGCTGTAGATGCTGTAGAAGCTGTAGATGCTGTAGAAGCTGTAGAAGCTGCTGTAGAAGCTGTTGTAGAAGCTGTAGAAGCTGTAGAAGCTGTTGTAGAAGCTGTAGAAGCTGTTGTAGAAGCTGTAGAAGCTGTAGAAGCTGTTGTAGAAGCTGTTGTAGAAGCTGTAGAAGCTGTTGTAGAAGCTGTTGTAGAAGCTGTTGTAGAAGCTGTAGAAGCTGTTGTAGAAGCTGTAGAAGCTGTTGTAGAAGCTGTAGAAGCTGTTGTAGAAGCTGTTGTAGAAGCTGTTGTAGAAGCTGTAGAAGCTGTAGAAGCTGTTGTAGAAGCTGTTGTAGAAGCTGTAGAAGCTGTAGAAGCTGTTGTAGAAGCTGTAGAAGCTGTTGTAGAAGCTGTTGTAGAAGCTGTTGTAGAAGCTGTAGAAGCTGTTGTAGAAGCTGTTGTAGAAGCTGTAGAAGCTGTTGTAGAAGCTGTAGAAGCTGTTGTAGAAGCTGTTGTAGAAGCTGTAGAAGCTGTTGTAGAAGCTGTTGTAGAAGCTGTAGAAGCTGTAGAAGCTGTTGTAGAAGCTGTAGAAGCTGTAGAAGCTGTTGTAGAAGCTGTAGAAGCTGTTGTAGAAGCTGTAGAAGCTGTAGAAGCTGTTGTAGAAGCTGTTGTAGAAGCTGTAGAAGCTGTAGAAGCTGTTGTAGAAGCTGTAGAAGCTGTAGAAACTGTAGAAGCTGCTGTAGAAGCTGTAGAAGCTGTTGTAGAAGCTGTAGAAGCTGTTGTAGAAGCTGTAGAAGCTGTTGTAGAAGCTGTAGAAGCTGTAGAAGCTGTTGTAGAAGCTGTAGAAGCTGTAGAAGCTGTAGAAGCTGTAGAAGCTGCTGTAGAAGCTGTAGAAGCTGTTGTAGAAGCTGTAGAAGCTGTAGAAGCTGTTGTAGAAGCTGTAGAAGCTGTAGAAGCTGCTGTAGAAGCTGTAGAAGCTGTAGAAGCTGTTGTAGAAGCTGTAGAAGCTGTAGAAGCTGTTGTAGAAGCTGTAGAAGCTGTAGAAGCTGCTGTAGAAGCTGTAGAAGCTGTAGAAGCTGCTGTAGAAGCTGTAGAAGCTGTAGAAGCTGTAGAAGCTGTTGTAGAAGCTGTAGAAGCTGTAGAAGCTGTAGAAGCTGCTGTAGAAGCTGTAGAAGCTGTAGAAGCTGCTGTAGAAGCTGTAGAAGCTGCTGTAGAAGCTGTAGAAGCTGTTGTAGAAGCTGTAGAAGCTGTTGAAGCTGTAGAAGCTGTAGAAGCTGCTGTAGAAGCTGTAGAAGCTGTTGTAGAAGCTGTAGAAGCTGTAGAAGCTGTTGTAGAAGCTGTAGAAGCTGTTGTAGAAGCTGTAGAAGCTGTAGAAGCTGTTGTAGAAGCTGTAGAAGCTGTAGAAACTGTAGAAGCTGCTGTAGAAGCTGTAGAAGCTGTTGTAGAAGCTGTAGAAGCTGTTGTAGAAGCTGTAGAAGC
>CAMQGK010000193.1:1082500-1095000 GCA_947000775.1 Pterois miles
TGTCACTAACGTCACTAACGCCACTAACTTCACTAACGTCACTAACGTCACTAACTTCACTAACGTCACTAACGTCACTAATGTCACTAATGTCACTAACATAACTAACGTCACTAACGTCACTAATGTCACTAACGTCACTAATGTCACTAATGTCACTAACATAACTAACGTCACTAACGTCACTAATGTCACTAACGTCACTAACGTCACTAACGTCACTAACTTCACTAACGTCACTAACGTCACTAACGTCACTAATGTCACTAACATAACTAACGTCACTAACGTCACTAATGTCACTAACGTCACTAACGTCACTAACGTCACTAACGTAACTAACGTCACTAACGCCACTAACACCACTAACGTCACTAACGTCACTAACGTCACTAACATAACTAACGTCACTAACGTCACTAATGTCACTAATGTCACTAACATAACTAACGTCACTAACATCACTAACGTCACTAACGCCACTAACGTCACTAATGTCACTAATGTCACTAACATAACTAACGTCACTAACATCACTAACGTCACTAACGTCACTAACGCCACTAACTTCACTAACGTCACTAATGTCACTAACATAACTAACATAACTAACGTAACTAACGTCACTAACGTCACTAAAATAACTAACGCCACTAACTTCACTAACGTAACTAACGTCACTAACGTCACCAACGTCACTAACGTCACCAACGTCACTAACGTCACCAACGTCACTAACATAACTAACGCCACTAACGTCACCAACGTCACTAACGTCACCAACGTCACTAACATAACTAACATAACTAACGTCACTAACGTAACTAACATCACTAATGTAACTAACGTAACTAACGTCACCAACGTCACTAACATAACTAACATAACTAATGTCACTAACATAACTAACGCCACTAACGTCACTAACATCACTAACGTAACTAACGTCACTAACATAACTAACGTCACTAACGTCACTAACATAACTAACATAACTAACATAACTAACGTCACTAACGTAACTAACATCACTAATGTAACTAACGTAACTAACGTCACCAACGTCACTAACATAACTAACATAACTAACATAACTAACGTCACTAACATAACTAACGCCACTAACGTCACTAACATCACTAACGTAACTAACGTCACCAACGTCACTAACGTCACTAACGTCACTAACGTCACTAACGTAACTAACGTCACCAACGTCACCAACGTCACTAACGTAACTAACGTAACTAACGTCACCAACGTCACTAACGTCACTAACGTAACTAACGTAACTAACGTCACTAACGTCACTAACGCCACTAACGTCACTAACGTCACTAACGTAACTAACGTCACTAACGTCACTAACGTCACTAACGCCACTAACGTAACTAACGTCACTAACGTAACTAACGTCACTAACGTCACTAACGTCACTAACGCCACTAACGTCACTAACGTCACTAACGTAACTAACGTCACTAACGTCACTAACGCCACTAACGCCACTAACGTCACTAACGTAACTAACGTCACTAACGTAACTAACGTCACTAACGTCACTAACGTCACTAACGCCACTAACGTCACTAACGTCACTAACGTAACTAACGTCACTAACGTCACTAACGCCACTAACGCCACTAACGTCACTAACGTAACTAACGTCACCAACATCACTAATGTCACTAACATAACTAACGCCACTAACTTCACTAACTTCACTAACGCCACTAACGTCACCAACGTCACTAACGTCACTAACATAACGAACATAACTAACGTAACTAACGTCACTAACGTCACTAACATAACTAACGTCACTAACGTCACTAACGTCACTAACGTCACTAACATAACTAACGTCACTAACGTCACTAACATAACTAACGTCACTAATGTCACTAACGTCACTAACGTCACTAACATAACTAACATAACTAACGTCACTAACGTCACTAACATAACTAACGTCACTAACGTCACTAACATAACTAACGTCACTAACGTCACTAACGTCACTAACATAACTAACGTCACTAACAAAACTAACGTCACTAATGTCACTAACGTCACTAACGTAACTAACATCTTTATTGTGACTAATGTAACTTACATCATTAACATCATTAACGTCACTAATGTAACTAATGTCCCTAAATTAACTAATATCACTAACATAACTAACGCAACTAACGTCACACGTAACTAACGTCACTAACGTAACTGACGTCACTAACATAACTAACGTCACTAACGTCACTAATGTCACTAACGTCACTAACATAACTAATGTAACTAACGTCACACGTAACTAACGTCACTAACATAACTGACGTCACTAACATAACTAACGTCACTAACGTCACTAATGTCACTAACGTCACTAACATAACTGACGTCACTAACATAACTAACGTCACTAACGTCACTAATGTCACTAACGTCACTAACGTCACTAACGTAACTAACATCTTTATTGTGACTAATGTAACTTACATCATTAACATCATTAACGTCACTAAATTAACGAAACGAACCGTGACCTTTACCTTTTGGTATGACGACATCCACTAAATAGAGGTTTGAAACCTTTCATTTTTCTTTTGAGGACAAAACTGTTTCCGCTGTAAAGTAAGAGGGTCGCAGGTTTGAATCCGGCTTGTTCTCCCCGTGTTAGCGTGGGTTTTCTCCGGGTTCTCCGGGTTCCTCCCACAGTGTCCTGCAGGTGTGAATGGTTGTGTGTGTTTTTTGGTCAGTTTACAGATGTTGGTGTTCTGTCAGACTAGCGGGAGGAAAACCTGATTTACTACTTCTTCTGTTGGTGTCTGTAGATTTACCTTAAATTCACCTTAAGTTAGCATTAGGTAATGCCTCATGTGCACCGTAAGGCTGTCGGTACTCCTGTCTGTTTCTCAACACCGTTGTCACACCGACCGTCATCTATTGTAAGAAATACACCTGCTATGGATCAGTGCCTCAAAACACCCGAACTATCCCTTTAAACTGAAACCATTCGTCAGTCAGTCGGCATTAATTAACTGAACCCTATTAAACAGATAATTGGTCTTTATGTTCTGTCTTTGTAACTGAGAGGACTGTCTCACTTCTCGTCGAGGAGTTCATCGTCTGAGCAGAAACCACATCAGTGAGTTTGCTGTGGGTCGTCCTCCGTTGACTTCACCCTGAACCTGACCTCCGCTTCACCTCCTGCTAACTGCAACCAGGGCGGAGGTAACGTCACCAAGATGTGTCCCCAGCAGGGGGGAGCGGCGGTGCTGGCGGAGGGCGGAGGTCTGGAGGTCTTCCCGTCACCTCTGAGTGAAGACGCCATCCATCTCCGTGTGAAGTCGTGTGACGAGGAGGTGAACGGCCAGATTTACGGCGTTTGGCAGGCGTGACGCTAATTATTGTCTGAGAGCGGAGTGATGTGGCGACGACGAACGCCGCCTGAAGGAATGTGAGGAGAAATAATTTGTTTTGGCACAAAAACAGTAAAGAGTCAAAGTCTGTTGTCACTACATGTGTGTCAAAGATGTTTCCTAAGAATCAGACTTCTTTTAAATCATATTTAGCTTATCGTGATCAGTTTTAGTTAATCAGCTGTTAGATTGATGCTCTTCTAATCTCCTTCAATAACTATAATATATAATGATTCAGACTTTTTAAAATGTAATTAAATAATAATTCAGTCATTTCATTTCATAATTCAGACACTTTTATTTACAGTTGAAATAGTTTTGTCCTCATTTAGTGGATGTCCTCATACCCAAAGGTAAAGGTCAGGGTCTGGTGAGAGATGATGGTTCTGGTTAAATATACCAGTGTTTGTTACTTAACTTCAGTTATGTCTGTGGTAAGTTAAGTTAACGTAAGTTAAAATAAGGGGTTATAAAGGTGACTTCTGGTTTCACACAGGACACAGAGGTCTGCTGGTCAGAGCTACACCTACAAAAAGCAACGCACTGAAACTCATATATATCCAACAAAATGAATTCAGTGTGTAGAATAATCCATATAACCCTGAACCAGGAGGTCTGGAGGGGTGAGCGGAGTAGGGAGGAGGTCTGGGTGGATGGGGGTCTAAACCAGCAGACCTCTGGTCCGTCTGGAACCAGAAATCTACGTCGATTCAATTAGAACTTCTGTTCTTAAGTTACGACACTTCCACCGTCTTTTCCCATATTAAGTAGTTTCACGTGAAGGCGGAAGTATATTTTGAAAAGACTGATCAAAACAGCGACTTCCTGGTTGAAAGGAAAAACCTGCCGAGGAAATCAGATCAGCTTTAGTTGTTTCAACCAGCCTGATCTCACCTAATTTCATCTGATACAGTAACAGTGATTGTTGTTGACTTAATCTGACTCATTCTACCCTTCTGACATTTGCTAGGCTTCTTAATTTAGTGACGTTAATGATGTTAAGGATGTTAGTGATGTTAGTGATGTTAGTGACGTTAATGACGTTAGTGATGTTAGTGACGTTTGTGACGTTAATACGTTAGTGACGTTAGTGAAGTTAATGACGTTAGTGATGTTAGTGACGTTAGTGAAGTTAGTGACGTTAGTGACGTTAGTGATGTTAGTGATGTTAGTGACGTTAGTGATGTTAAGGATGTTAGTGACGTTAGTGATGTTAGTGACGTTAGTGACGTTAGTGATGTTAGTGACGTTAGTGATGTTAGTGATGTTAGTGACGTTAATGATGTTAGTGATGTTAGTGACGTTAGTGATGTTAGTGACGTTAGTGATGTTAGTGATGTTAGTGACGTTAGTGATGTTAGTGATGTTAGTGACGTTAGTGATGTTAGTGATGTTAGTGACGTTAGTGACGTTAGTGATGTTAGTGACTAGTGAAGTTAATGACGTTAGTGATGTTGGTGACGTTAGTGATGTTAGTGATGTTAGTGACGTTAGTGATGTTAAGGATGTTAGTGACGTTAGTGATGTTAGTGATGTTAGTGACGTTAGTGACGTTAGTGACGTTAGTGACTAGTGAAGTTAATGACGTTAGTGATGTTAGTGACGTTAGTGATGTTAGTGATGTTAGTGACGTTAGTGATGTTAGTGACGTTAGTGACGTTAGTGACGTCAGTGATGTTAGTGACGTTAGTGATGTTAGTGACGTTAATGATGTTAGTGATGTTAGTGACGTTAATGATGTTAGTGACGTTAGTGATGTTAGTGATGCTAGTGATGTTAGTGATGTTAGTGACGTTAATGATGTTAAGGATGTTAGGGACGTTAGTGATGTTAGTGACGTTAGTGACGTTAGTGATGTTAAGGATGTTAGGGACGTTAGTGACGTTAGTGATGTTAGTGACGTTAGTGACGTTAGTGATGTTAGTTACGTTGGTGACGTTGGTGATGTTAGTGATGTTAGTGATGTTAGTTACGTTAGTGAAGTTAGTGATGTTAGTGATGTTAGTGACGTGGGTGATGTTAGTGATGTTAGTGATGTTAGTTACGTTAGTGATGTTAGTGATGTTAGTGACGTTAGTGAAGTTAGTGACGTTAGTGATGTTAGTGACGTTAGTGATGTTAGTGACGTTAGTGACGTTAATGACGTTAGTGACGTTAGTGATGTTCGTGACCTTAGTGACGTTAGTGATGTTAAGGATGTTAGGGACGTTAGTGATGTTAGTGACGTTAGTGACGTTAGTGATGTTAGTGACGTTGGTGACGTTGGTGATGTTAGTGATGTTAGTGACGTTAGTGATGTTACTGACGTTAGTGACGTTAGTGATGTTAGTGACGTTAGTGACGTTAGTGACGTTGGTGATGTTAGTGATGTTAGTGACGTGGGTGATGTTAGTGATGTTAGTGATGTTAGGGACGTTAGTGACGTTAGTGATGTTAGTGACGTTAGTGACGTTAGTGACGTTGGTGATGTTAGTGATGTTAGTGACGTGGGTGATGTTAGTGATGTTAGTGATGTTAGGGACGTTAGTGACGTTAGTGACGTTAGTGATGTTAGTGATGTTAGTAACGTGATGTTAGTGACGTTAGTGACGTTAATGATGTTAGTGATGTTAGTGACGTTAATACGTTAGTGACGTTTTTACGTTAGTGATGTTAATACGTTAGTGACGTTAGTGATGTTAGTGACGTGATGTTAGTGACGTTAGTGACGTTAATGATGTTAGTGATGTTAGTGACGTTAATACGTTAGTGACGTTTGTGACGTTAGTGATGTTAATACGTTAGTGACGTTTGTGACTTTAGTGATGTTAGTGATGTTAGTGACGTTAGTGACGTTTGTGACTTTAGTGATGTTAATACGTTAGTGACGTTAGTGACGTTAGTGATGTTAGTGACGTGATGTTAGTGACGTTAGTGACGTTAATGATGTTAGTGATGTTAGTGACGTTAGTGATGTTAGTGACGTTAGTGACGTTAGTGATGTTAGTGACGTTTGTGACGTGAGTGATGTTAATACGTTAGTGACGTTAGTGATGTTAGTAACGTGATGTTAGTGACGTTAGTGACGTTAATGATGTTAGTGATGTTAGTGACGTTAATGATGTTAGTGATGTTAGTGACGTTAGTGATGTTAGTGACGTTAGTGACGTTAGTGATGTTAGTGACGTTTGTGACGTGAGTGATGTTAATACGTTAGTGACGTTAGTGATGTTAGTAACGTGATGTTAGTGACGTTAGTGACGTTAATGATGTTAGTGATGTTAGTGACGTTAATACGTTAGTGACGTTTGTGACGTTAGTGATGTTAATACGTTAGTGACGTTAGTGATGTTAGTGACGTGATGTTAGTGACGTTAGTGACGTTAATGACGTTAGTGATGTTAGTGACGTTAATACGTTAGTGACGTTTGTGACGTTAGTGATGTTAATACGTTAGTGACGTTAGTGATGTTAGTGACGTGATGTTAGTGACATTAGTGATGTTAGTGACGTTAGTGATGTTAGTGACGTGATGTTAGTGACGTTAGTGAAGTCAGTTGTAATCTTGCACTTCCTCTTTTTGACTCCCACTTTGATTTTTTAAGATGAGGTAATGCTCTACATACACAACTTGGTCATAGGTCATTAATAAAATGTGACTGATCCATAAATCAACTTCTTTCTTATTATTTTGTATAACAGATTTCAATCATATCAGTGGAATATGATCAACCTCAAGTCAATACAATCATGTTTTCAGTTCTACTTGATACAACAACTGCTTGATCATTTCTTACTCTTATTTCTGGTTGAATTATCTGAGTTACATGATCAGCATTCTGAGTGTCATTAGGCGGCTTGATGTAAAGTCCTGAGAGTTTCTGGTGTTTTCAGTGTGATCAGGTCATCATGCTACGTTAGCAGTGGGGTTCTCAACTCATCTGACATTACGTCAGTGATTTTAGTTGATTTAGTGATGTTAGTGAAGTGATGCTGGGTTAGTGACGTTAAGTTAAAATTAAGTTGGTCTTAACAAAGAATTTACCTTTAGTTGTTTTGGTGCATAAAGAAAGAAAAAGAATAAGAATAAGTACTTCAATAGTAAATAAACTAACTTATATACTAATAACTTAACTGTAACTTCATAACTAACTATAGACTAGAAACGTTGACCTGTACAGCTGTTTTTAAAATGAAGGAGCTGTACAGTTTTGAGCAGGACTGTGTTAAAGTTCACATAAATGTAATGTGCAGAGAGAGAAGGAAATGATATTATAACGTATTTTAACGGCCGGTTGAACAGTGTGAAACACAGCTGCATATTTTCTGGTGTTTGCAGGTTAAATTCTTCCAGCAGTTCATTGTTAACATGTGAGTGAAGGATGTGAAATACTTCCTCCATGCTGGCGTAGCGTCAGACCACCACAGGAAACCCTCACACTTAACAAATATGGAGATCCGTATTTATTTTTCCAGTTGTAACTAAAGTGCTGCAGTTTTACAGCTGGAAGTCAGAGTTTCCTGCTCTCTCAGATATTTAATGGCTGAGCGTTATTTGGCAGCACTCACTTGTAATGGAGGAGTGTTGAGAACAGCGGTGGCATGTCCACTCAGCCAAACACTGCCAGCTCAGTCTCTCTGGATTTCACATTAAGATCGCCCACCGAGAGCCAGAATCATAAAAAAACCTGAATAACCTTCAGCTGCTGACAGACTGAGCGCGCTCCGACGCTGAGCCACGCCCCCTCGTTCACTCCCAGGTTATTATCTCATCAACATACGAGTCATTAGCGACCTGAGACGAGGAGGAAGCAGGACTGAAGTCAGAGAGGAAGAAAAACCTTCAGCCCATCCACCACGGTATGGAAGACCAGGACTGCCAAATACACGAGAGCTGCTGGATGACACAAATACAGTCAGCAGTAATAGTTACAGCAGACAGGACACTCAAACTTAATATACTGATTCATGGAGTAGTAGTAGTAGTAGTAGTAGTTGTTGTATTCAGTCATTACACGTAATACAATAAGTATGAACAGTACAATCAGTATTAACAAAGTCAACAGTCTTTATATGAAGTAGTGACTGAATAGGCGGAAGCTAAATGCTTATATTTGATATATATTTTATCTATATTCCTATCAAATGAAGCTTCCCTCAAGAAATAAAGTAAAAAATGAAAAAAGAAAATTACTCCATAATTTGACCCCGACAGCAGAAACATCTCCTTTAACACCTGTTTTATGTTTTTGTCCAGTAAACTGATCAATACGTTTACTCTCCGTAGTGATAAAAACCTTCGTTCACCATCTGGGAGGGACTTTCATTTGGCTCTGTACATTATTTTTATTATTTTATAATAAACCAAATCATTAAATTTGATAACAAGAACCAATAAACAGTGGATTAGTGTGATCACAGTAACCAGCCTTATCAATAACACGTACGGCTCGTTTTTGGAGTAAAACTGTTGAATTTATAGTCGTTTTAAAGTCAGGTGAACGTAGACGTGAATCCACTCTTGTGATGGTCAGCATGAAATCAGTTGGTATATAATCCCTGTAACCATGAAGCAGGAAGCACAGAGCGCTGAGCGGCGTGTGGCGAGGACGTCACGCTGCAGGTACAAATATTCCTCTACAGCTCAAATCTTCATTAATTAATCTCTTATTATTCATTATTGGGTCGTAAAAGTATGAGTTTCTCAAAAAAGTAGACAAATCTGTCACAATAAGATTATTTTACCTGTTTTAAGAGAAATCCACGAGTTTTGACATTTAAAGTGACATTTTTCTTCACTCTGTCGTGTCGTTAGTAAAACCATCTGATTTCTGACAATAAAACTTACACCTATCTAAGGAGTTTTATTTTGAAAAGACTGCAGTAGAAACTGACTCGTGTTGCTGGACGTTCAGAAAAAGGTGAATCAGGTTGATGTAGACGAATCAGATCGATTAAACTAAGACTGAGCTGACGTCATTGACGGTCAGAAATCAGCTGTTGGATTTCTCTTAAAACAGGTAAAATTATCTCACAGTAACAGATTCGTCTGCTTCTTTAAGAAAATATCATTTTCATGAGCTGTTGTGTTTGAACTGTCTCTGCAGCGTGACCTCCTCGCTACACGCCGTTCACCGCGCTGTACTTTCTGTACGTATCTTACATTGTTTTTGTGCATATTTTAGTTAGTTAGTTAGTTTACATACTTATTTTAAGCCCAGTCATGAAGTTTTCCCTTACCTTAACTAAGTGCTTTTGTGACCTGAACATAACTGACCATCTCTCAATAACAACCAGTCGTTAAATGACACAGGAAACGTTAAAATTTCATGCTATTTCTGCGCCTTTCTGTGAGATCAGGCTGGATTTTATTACATTTCCTGATTACTTCGTGAACTACAGTGTGACCTGGCTGCCACAGTTTCTGTGTGTAATAATACACACTGGCAGTAGTGAAAGCGATCATTGTACATTATAACCTGGCCGGCAAACATCTACATTGTGGTACTACTACTACTGAAGTCGAGTATTTTCCCACCCCTGATCATTCAGGGTTTTTTGGCAGAACTGGTCTTCCATACTTTGCTCTGCACACAAGGTTTCAGTGAATTGTTGTAATTTGTCCCTAATCCTGCAGTAATAGCAGGAAGCAGGCAGCGCTGCAGTCTGTGGGTGGCTGGGTGGGATTATCGTCGTGTGGACGCCCAAAAGGAGAGGAAACAGGGGTGGGTGCCAGCTCGGAGCTCCTTCCTCCTCCTCCTCCTCCTCCTCCTGTTTCATCCTGAGTGCTTCCACAACTCTCACATGATTTAGAGCTCCAGCAGCAGGGTTCACGGTGGATTCACGCCAGCGACGAGCCCCCTTTTAACACCAGCTTTGTATTCTCATGACCCCCTAAACTGCACACCAATCCATTTTCTGTCCATTAGCAGCCGCGAACGCCGCTGCAGCTAATATTCTTTAATTCACTCCACAAAGGGGGAGATTGTCCGGGGCCTCGCTGCACTTAATGCCTGCAATTACATCAGGTTACACATCCTGAAGTGACCCCCGGGGACCCGGGAGAGAGCCCCGCCCCTCCGACACCGCCACCAGCGCCGCCCGAGCTCCCGATAGCTGCTGGCGGCGACGGCGGCCGCTCCTCACGCCGACGATCCGACTGTTTCCGTCCGGGGCTGATTCCCTCTGGCGCTCCGCTGCCGCTCGCCTTCATTAAGGAATAAAAGATGCTGGAATGCGAGCGGACGGCGCAGATGGCCGAAACAAACCTGCAGTCAATTAGAGCCGGCACAATGCGGGTTCTGTCCCGAGGAGAGGGGACCGGCCGGGCCCACTGTTGTTTTATGGCAGTTATTTATTGCCTTATAACTCAGAAATCAAATTAGTTCATATTGAGCTCCAGTCTGCGTGATTGATTTCCCTTCACGGGGTCGAGTTGATACGAGCGAGGAGCCGGGGCCAAAGAAAACACGAGGAGGCCGCAGTCGGTCCTGGAAAAGACCCAGAGACCAGGAGGAGGAGGAGGAGGAAGTACTCCGGTCCTTTACTGAAGTACAAGTACCACCACCACACTGTGAAAGACCCGGAGACCAGGAGGAGGAGGAGGAGTAGATGGAGGAGGATTGTGTTCATTACAGGTGATAAGTGTCCTCTGAGGATCCAGGATCTGTCTCGTGGCTCCAGATCCAGCAGAGGGTTTGAGCTGGACCCTTTATGGGGCCTGGTGGAGTCCCTTATCCCTCAGCCAGCACCGAGCCAATTAGACAGAAAGGAGAGAGCTCAGAGATGAGACCAGAAACTAGTCCAGGTCCCAGGTCTGAACTGGTCCCAGGTCTGAACTGGTCGCAGGTCTGACCTGGTCCCAGGTCTGAACTGGTCCTAGGTCTGACCTGGTCCAGGTCTAGGTAGAAGAAGAAGAAGAAGATATTCCTTTATTAGTCCCACGAGGGGAAATTCAATGTTTTCACTCTGTTGTTAACTTATACACGGTACATGCAGACCTGAACACACACACTGTTCACACTGAACAATGGAGAGATGTCAGAGTGATGGGGCTGCTCCTGACAAGCGCCCCGAGCAGTTGGGGGTTTGGTGCCTTGCTCAGGGGCACCTTGGCAGTGCCCAAGAGGTAAACTGGCACCTCTCCAGCTACCAGTTCACACTCAGTTCTTGGTCCATGTTGGGACTTGAACCGGTGACCCTCCGGTTCCCAAGACAACTCCCTACAGACTGAACTACTGCCACCCCCAAATACAATCAGACATTAACACCATCGGTGGTATATACAGTATTCAGTAGGTATATACAGTACGTATATACAGTATTCAGTGGGTATATACAGTATTCAGTGGGTATATACAGTATTCAGTAGGTATATACAGTATTCAGTGGGTATATACAGTATTCAGTGGGTATATACAGTATTCAGTAGGTATATACAGTATTCAGTGGGTATATACAGTATTCAGTGGGTATATACAGTATTCAGTAGGTATATACAGTATTCAGTAGGTATATACAGTATTCAGTGGGTATATACAGTATTCAGTGGGTATATACAGTATTCAGTAGGTATATACAGTATTCAGTAGGTATATACAGTACGTATATACAGTATTCAGTAGGTATATACAGTATTCAGTGGGTATATACAGTATTCAGTGGGTATATACAGTATTCAGTAGGTATATACAGTACGTATATACAGTACGTATATACAGTATTCAGTAGGTATATACAGTACGTATATACAGTACGTATATATAGTATTCAGTAGGTATATACAGTATTCAGTGGGTATATACAGTACGTATATACAGTACGTATATATAGTATTCAGTAGGTATATACAGTACGTATATACAGTACGTATATATAGTATTCAGTAGGTATATACAGTACGTATATACAGTACATATATACAGTATTCAGTAGGTATATACAGTACGTATATACAGTACGTATATACAGTATTCAGTAGGTATATATAGTAGGTTCTGTAACTGTCAGTCCAGACCAGGTTGGACCTGAAACCAGACGGTCTATTGGAGTCTGTGGAGCTCCGTCAGCTGAATGTGGCGGTTGGATGTTGGATGTTGA
>CAMQGK010000193.1:1100000-1117500 GCA_947000775.1 Pterois miles
ATATTAGATATTACATATTATATCAACATTATATATTAGATATATATTATATCAACATTATACATTATATCAACATTATATATTAGATATTACATATTATATCAACATTATATATTAGATATATATTATATCAACATTATATATTAGATATTACATATTATATCAACATTATATATTAGATATTACATATTATATCAACATTATATATTAGATATTACATATTATATCAACATTATATATTAGATATTACATATTATATCAACATTATATATTAGATATTACATATTATATCAACATTATATATTAGATATATATTATATCAACATTATATATTAGATATTACATATTATATCAACATTATATATTAGATATATATTATATCAACATTATACATTATATCAACATTATATATTAGATATTACATATTATATCAACATTATATATTAGATATATATTATATCAACATTATACATTATATCAACATTATATATTATATATTATACGTTATATCAACATTATAATTTTATATATATTATATCAACATTATACATTATATCAACATTATATATTACATATTATACGTTATATCAACATTATATATTATTATTATATTTTTATTTTATTCTTTTTATTGATTTATCAAAAGCTTTTGACACAGTTGATCATCTCATCCTGGCAGATAGACTATCCAGCATCGGCCTATCCAGACACGCTGTGGGCTGGTTTTCAAATTACCTGTCTGCCAGAACTCAGTGTGTTCAGTTTGCTGGATCGTCATCTTCCTTTCTCCCTGTGTCTAAAGGCGTCCCCCAGGGTCCCATACTAGGACCACTGCTGTCTAAAGGCGTCCCCCAGGGTCTCATACTAGGACCACTGCTGTCTAAAGGCGTCCCCCAGGGTCCCATACTAGGACCACTGCTGTCTAAAGGCGTCCCCCAGGGTCCCATACTAGGACCGCTGCTGTCTAAAGGCGTCCCCCAGGGCCCCATACTAGGACCGCTGCTGTCTAAAGGCGTCCCCCAGGGTCTCATACTAGGACCACTGCTGTCTAAAGGCGTCCCCCAGGGTCCCATACTAGGACCGCTGCTGTCTAAAGGCGTCCCCCAGGGTCTCATACTAGGACCACTGCTGTCTAAAGGCGTCCCCCAGGGCCCCATACTAGGACCGCTGCTGTCTAAAGGCGTCCCCCAGGGTCCCATACTAGGACCACTGCTGTCTAAAGGCATCCCCCAGGGTCCCATACTAGGACCGCTGCTGTCTAAAGGCGTCCCCCATGGTTCCATACTAGGACCACTGCTGTCTAAAGGCGTCCCCCAGGGCCCCATACTAGGACCACTGCTGTCTAAAGGCGTCCCCCAGGGCCCCATACTAGGACCACTGCTGTCTAAAGGCGTCCCCCATGGTTCCATACTAGGACCACTGCTGTCTAAAGGCGTCCCCCAGGGTCCCATACTAGGACCACTGCTGTCTAAAGGCGTCCCCCAGGGTCCCATACTAGGACCGCTGCTGTCTAAAGGCGTCCCCCAGGGCCCCATACTAGGACCGCTGCTGTCTAAAGGCGTCCCCCAGGGTCTCATACTAGGACCACTGCTGTCTAAAGGCGTCCCCCAGGGTCCCATACTAGGACCGCTGCTGTCTAAAGGCGTCCCCCAGGGTCTCATACTAGGACCACTGCTGTCTAAAGGCGTCCCCCAGGGCCCCATACTAGGACCGCTGCTGTCTAAAGGCGTCCCCCAGGGTCCCATACTAGGACCACTGCTGTCTAAAGGCATCCCCCAGGGTCCCATACTAGGACCGCTGCTGTCTAAAGGCGTCCCCCATGGTTCCATACTAGGACCACTGCTGTCTAAAGGCGTCCCCCAGGGCCCCATACTAGGACCACTGCTGTCTAAAGGCGTCCCCCAGGGCCCCATACTAGGACCACTGCTGTCTAAAGGCGTCCCCCATGGTTCCATACTAGGACCACTGCTGTCTAAAGGCGTCCCCCAGGGCCCCATACTAGGACCACTGCTGTCTAAAGGCGTCCCCCAGGGCCCCATACTAGGACCGCTGCTGTCTAAAGGCGTCCCCCAGGGTCCCATACTAGGACCGCTGCTGTCTAAAGGCGTCCCCCAGGGTCCCATACTAGGACCACTGCTGTCTAAAGGCGTCCCCCAGGGTCTCATACTAGGACCTCTGCTGTCTAAAGGCGTCCCCCAGGGTCCCATACTAGGACCACTGCTATTCTCAATATATATAAACAATCTATGTAATAACTTATCAAATGCTGCTTTTCATTTTTATGCAGATGACACCGTCATCTATTGCTCATCTCCCTCAGTAGCACAGACCCTTGAATTCCTGCAGTCTGCATTTAATTTGGTTCAATCTCGTTTAACTCAACTTAAACTGGTGTTAAATGCAGAGAAATCCAAATTGATGCTTTTCTCAAACAGAAAAACACTACCATCTGATCTCCCCAGAGTCTCAACTGCTCAAGGGTTTCACATTGAACTGGTCCCAACTTATAAGTATTTAGGGATCCTCATTGATCAAAACTTGACTTTCACATCACACATTGAAAATCTGGTGTCCAAATTGAAAATTAAATTGCGGTTCCTCTTTAGAAACAAATCCTGTTTCTCCCTCCAGGTGAGGAAATACCTTGTTTCAACAACATTTCTACCAGTATTGGATTATGGTGATCTACTCTACATGAATGCACCTGACCAGAGCATAAAGAGGCTGGATACCATTGTGCGTTACGTTTTGTTACTGGCTGTGGAAATCTGGTGCACCATTGTTCCCTTTATGCTGCTGCTGGATGGACATCATTGTCTGTCCGCAGGTCTTCACACTGGTCGACTCTCATATATAAATGTCTCCTTGGACTGGTGCCTTCATATCTCAGTACATACTTGTGTACAAACCACAGTCAATATGGCCTTCGCTCTCAAGATGTTCTCCAGATGTTGGTCCCAAAGGTCAGAACGGAGCTCGGCAAAAAAGCGTTTAAATATGCTGCTCGGTTCTCGTGGAACGTTATGCAGAAGGACCTGAAACTGTCAGAACTTATCACTGCGGGAGAATTTAAGTCCATTTTAAAAAATCAAGAAAACAGCACTATTGGTCGCTGTAACTGCTCCTGACTTCTGTCATTGATTTATTTTAATATTGACCGGTTTGTGCAGCACAGCTGCTGTTGTGTTGTACATATCACTGCTCATGATACTTGTTTAATGGTCTCTGGTGTGTGATTGCTGTACTGGTCTGTTTGTATTGTTTGTCTTTATATTGTTTGTCTTTATATTGTTTGTCTTTATATTGTTTGTCTTTATTGTAGAAATAACTTTCTCTGCTGCCCTCTTGGCCAGGTCACTCTGGGAAAAGAGATTTTAATCTCAATGAGTTTTCTCACCTGGTTAAATAAAGGATATAATAATAATATATTATGCGTTATATCAACATTATATATTATAAGTTATATCAACATTATATATTATATATTATGTGTTATAACATTATATATTATAAGTTATATCAACATTATATATTATAAGTTATATCAACATTATATATTATACGTTATATCAACATTATATATTATATATTATCGTCATATTCAGTATTTAGACTTTAGAGTTTCTCAGAGAAGGAAAATCTGTTGATGAGCTTTATGAGTTTGTTTTCTGTCTGATCAATATCGCGTTTATCTGGATATTAAACAGCATCATGTGACCTCGACGCTGCAGCTTCCTGTCGTCCTCCTGTCCAGGCGCTAAGCGCTCCCCGGACGGCGGTGGACATCTGCAGCGTCCTCTGTCAGATCGGTCCATAAAGACTTTAACGTCCTCGACCGCCGCCGCCGCCGCCGGGCTGTTAACCTGTTTATAAATCTCCATCCTTCATTTGCTCCGCTAACGGCGCTCTGAGGGCCCGTTGGAGGCGACCGGCGGCGCGTACCACGCCGCCGCCTTTTCTTCTGTCTCATCATTCTGTGATTACGGAGGACTTTGTCCGAGTTCGGTAAAACTTTGAAGGGTTTCTCAGCATTAAACGTGTGTTGTTGTGTTTTCCGGCTGCACTGCAGGTGTTGAAGAGTGAACGGTGCAGCTCTCGAACCCGCGGAGTGCAGCAGCATCTCCAGGTGATTAAACAGGCCTATTTCTAAATAAATGATGCCGCTCTGATCCCTCCAGCTCAGAGAGGTCAGACTCCCAGCCCGGATTCACTCACAACTTTGAGGCGAAATACGAGAAAGTGAAGCGAGTCAGAAATCCTCAACAAATCATATTTTCTACCTGAGAGCGCTTTCAGTGGGGTTAAAACAAATCCCTGAAAACAGGAGCATCCCGGGGTAATGAAGCAGCTCATGAATATTCTGTGTGGGGCTTCGCAACAAGTCCACTTTTTCTTATTTTCTAATTGACGGAAAGTTCAGACAATTATTTATTTATGGCTGCGATTCCTCGGCGTTCCCTCGGAGGCAGCTGATAGAAAATACGAGCGGCTGAGTTGTGAGAGGAGGAGCCGGGCGGCGGACAAACCCCGAGACCTTGTAAAGATCGCTGCTAACAGATTTTCTACCGAGGATTTGTGAACTCTATCTCGGCTAATCACAATGGAGCCTATTAGTGCTTGACATTTTTATCCGGCAGCCAAAGACTTCACATCTCGGCAGCGGCGGGGGCTAACGGTAGCGGACAGCTCGGCGCTGCAGCCGGGGGGCCGGGGGCCGGCCGGCGCTCCTCCTGGGCCCACCTGCAATCCAATACCTGAGCCCCAGCGCCCCGGACGCATTGATTTCTTGTCAGCCGCAGAAGTTTTCAGCCCTGGTTGAGGGCGAGGATGGGGGGATAAGGGCTGAGAGAAATCTTAATTAAGAGAGGGGGATTTACTCGACCTGGCTGCAGCTTCTTTGGGGATCCGCTCGATGAATCATACGAAGGAGGAGAAGAAGAGGAGCAGCGTGTTTCCTGCTGAAGATTAGACAGAGTGACAGGCCGAGCGCCGCCGCCGCCGCCGCCGCCGCTGATGTGGATTCCTGCCCTTCCTTAGGAGGGTGAAGGTGGGGCCTGGGGCAGATCTGCACTGTTGAACTCATTACTCAGTATTACCCGCTAAGAAAACACTTCACCGCTCTAATTGCCCAATTTAGGACTGCAGGTGGTCGCGGCAGCCGGCAGTCACTCACACCTTTTACTGGTCCTCCCGCCTCGCCGCCTCGCCGCCGACCCCGGCGCTCTGACACCAAACACATGATTAAGTCTCCATCGTCAGAGTGATCAGATCCGTCAGCCCGCTGACGCTCATTTTAATCACTTTATGGGTCAGATATGAAAAACAAACAGCAGATGGAAACTTGTGTTATTGATTTAAAGAGTAATTCATGTCTGACTGAAGGCAGGTGAACACCTGCAGCAGGTAAACCGAGGACACCAGACCCGAATCACACCTGTAAACAGCTCAGCTCTGCAGAATATCCCAGATATCACATTACATCGTATAACATCGGATAACATCAGATAACATCGGATAACATCGGATAACATCGTATAACATCGTATAACATCGGATAACATCGGATAACATGATATAACATCGTATAACATCGGATAACATCATATAACATCGGATAACATCATATAACATCGTATAACATCATATAACATCGTATAACATTGGATAACATCGGATAACATCGTATAACATCGGATAACATCGTATAACATCGTATAACATCGGATAACATTGGATAACATCATATAACATCGGATAACATCATATAACATCGTATAACATTGGATAACATCGGATAACATCGTATAACATCGGATAACATCGTATAACATCGTATAACATCGGATAACATCGGATAACATCATATAACATCGGATAACATCGGATAACATCGGATAACATCGGATAACATGATATAACATCGTATAACATCGGATAACATCGGATAACATGATATAACATCGTATAACATCGGATAACATCGTATAACATCGGATAACATCGGATAACATGATATAACATCGTATAACATCGGATAACATCGTATAACATCGGATAACATCGGATAACATGATATAACATCGGATAACATCGGATAACATCGTATAACATCGTATAACATCGGATAACATCGGATAACATGATATAACATCGGATAACATCGGATAACATCGGATAACATGATATAACATCGTATAACATCGGATAACATCGGATAACATGATATAACATCGTATAACATCGGATAACATCGTATAACATCGGATAACATGATATAACATCGTATAACATCGGATAACATCGTATAACATCGGATAACATCGGATAACATGATATAACATCGTATAACATGGGATAACATCAGATAACATCGGATAACATGATATAACATCGGATAACATCGGATAACATCGGATAACATGATATAACATCATATAACATCGGATAACATCGTATAACATCATATAACATCGTATAACATCGGATAACATCATATAACATCATATAACATCGGATAACATCGTATAACATCGGATAACATCGGATAACATGATATAACATCATATAACATCGTATAACATCATATAACATCGGGTAACATCGGATAACATCGTATAACATCAAATAACATCGTGTAATATATTAAAACTAGCTCATCTTATGGATCAATCTGCTGATTCTTTTCTCCGTTAATTGATCGATTGGTGAATGATGAAATGAGTGATGACAGTAAGAAATGGTGTCTCAGTGACCAAGAGGACACTATGACTAGTTAGTCCAACCCTCAACATTATTACAAATATTTTAACATGATTAACATTCATTATTGATCTTATTACTAATATATTAACCTTATGAACGTTATTATATTCATTAATGGATCAATAGTTGCAGCTGAACTTGTATAAACTGGGGAGTTTGATTTATACCTAAATATCAGATTTTACTCCAACATCTCAGTTAGTGAAGTAACTGCTGCTGTCAGACAGTGTACTGAAGTAAAAGGACAAGTACTGTAGTAGAGTTCAAGTACCTGGAGTCTGTAGTTGTATTCTAGAGTAAAAGTACTTCGTAACCCTCCACCGCTGACGTCGGCTAGGTTCAGGCGACGTCTCATCCTGAAGTAAAGACACTATAAATCTCTACAGATGATGTTAAGTAAACCAGTAGAGGTTCTGGTATCTGAGACCAGGACCAGAATCGGGCCAGGTCCACATGAATGGCTGCTCTGTGTTCAGCTCCACTGCGTTCTGGATCAGGTCCAGAGTTCTGGATCAGCGAGGACGTGGTCTGTTTAAAAACCACACACCCCACCAGAGACACAATTAGCTGGTGGAGCTGAAGGCGGTTAATCCAGGTCCACGATGATGTCACTTCCTGCTGGAGGAGGCGTGTTTGAGGAGCAGGAAGCAGGTCTGGAGTCAGACCACTTTAACACGGAGATCTCAGCTCTTATTCTCTAGGACTCAGAGGTCCTGGTCTCACCTGTATGATCCTTGTTGAGTACCAGCAACATTCAGTCGACCTGAACAACGTTAAAACCAGCTTCCCTCCACCAGAACTCTGGTGTCTCCGGGTCCCTCAGACCGGGGACCATTATCGCTCCTGGGGGCCTCATAAGAAACCCAGATTGTTGGGGGGCCAAACTAATACAGTCAGATGTGACCTGTATTTATCACTATAGGAAACAGACTGTTATTATTATTGATCAGCAGCAGATTATTAATAAAATGACTTTATATAGAGGAGTCTATGAACCGTACAGGACTGACTGGTTAGGGGAGGAATGTTTCCCTTAACTCAACTTAACAGTGACCTTAACATTAACCCTTAGATTTAACCTTTACCTTAACATGAACCCTTAGATTTAGCCTTAACCTTAACATGAACCCTTCCCTCTCCTCCTGTGGTTCCTCTCTGCTTCAGTATCTCAGCCAGCAGCCCCTCGGCTGTCCTCTCCTTCTCATCTCCAGACAGCTTTCTGGATCTTTCTGTTCATCTTTCTGGATCTTTCTGTTTCTGTTACCTTCATAAGTAAAGTTATGTGGTTTTTCTGAGAGCTCCTGGGCCGGGCAGAACCATCCCGAGGGCCGGACCCGGCCTGTGAACGCACAGAAGACATCCTGTAAATCAACAGAAATTTACCTTTGTCCGCAAACTTAACGGGTAAATTCCTGGTAATTTTGACTGTGAAATATGAAAGTGTTGTATTCAAAGTTTGAATTTGTAAATTTATGTGTGATTTATTTGCACAAATATTTGTTTTGTCCAAAAATACCTTGAATATAAGAAAATTACAGAAAATAATAATGAAAATTGTGTTTTAAAGAGCAGATCAAAAGCGAGGCCTTCGGTGTGTTTTACATCCAGTTGATGGAAACAACCACAAATTCATCTTTTATTTTTTGCTTCAAACATGAGATAAAAACGTTGAATTTCATCAGAGACTGAGGTCACCGGACGAGGCGGCTCTTCTTCTCTACAGTAAATCCTGCAGGTGTGTCGACAGGTGACGGCGGTGTTTATCGGCGGACGGACGGACGGAGGCACGCAGCCTCTGACACCTGATCCCCTGCCGAAGGGATGGGAGGAGTTATTACACACATGAGCGGCGTGTGGAGACATAAATCCACGGAGGGTCAGGTAAACGATGAAAGTGCGCCGGTCGCTGTCCACGTGGATTTACAGCCGCTCGCCGCGACGCTTCTTCCATTAAAATCCGGTGAGCTACAGTAAGACGACGCGGAGCGCTGCAGGATTTACGGCAGGAAACGCCGCGCTGGGCTCGCTCTGTTTTATTGTACTTTCCAGGGGAACGTGTCACGTTCCAGCGCTCGCTGGGAACTGGACACAGGAAGCCGACGACAACATCTGGATGTGATTTCAGATGGAGGTGAAATATGAAAAGTGACGGAGGCTGACCCTCCAGCAGCTGGAGGTTAAACTCTGAGAGACAAACAGTTAAAAAGACTTTACCTCAGCGACAACCACTAAATAAATCTGTACCAGAGGGTCATGACTCTACTCATGTAGTACTGCTCTATAGTACACTTTAGAGGTACTTGGACTTATATGTACATTGTACTGTTATGACACCACATGGTCCCAACGATAGAAAATGTTCGACATCACCAACCAAACACAAAACATCACATTTTATTTATTCGCTCATATAGTTTCTGTAAATTTGATCCCTCTTAAAGTCTCCGTTAAATGTTTCACTGCAGTCGTCGTCTTTGTCTGAAACTGAGTATTTGTAGTGTTTCTGCTCTGAAACATGACGGTAATGAACGTGTGACGTGATGGAATCAACCTGCTCAGCTTCAATTTAAAGATGAGGAGTAAAAAGCTGCTCTCTCCTGGAGGAGGACGGCAGAATGAAAGGAGGAGCAGCTGAGCAGCTGACGGAGGTTAACAGCTCCTCTCTGAGCGCGCCGTCGGCTTCCCGCCCTGTTTCATCACGCCGTTCGCAGCAGCTGTAACGGGGACCGTCACCGGGGAGCGCCGCAGACATGTACCATCATGGTCTGAGGCCATGAAGCAATGAAGAACACAGTAACATCAAAAGAAAACAAAGCGCTTTAAAGAGACTACAGGAAAAGCAGCCGTGTTGATTTCCATACGAGACGCCGCTGAAGCCCCCGAGGCGTCGGATCCCAGAGGACCCTCCTCTCAGACGCTTCCCCTCCTTTGTTTCAGCGTCGGACAACTTTCTGTTTTCTAAAAATATGCCGTCTGATCAGATAAATCACGTTCGGGTCTGAAGTGTTTCCACAGTCCGAGGTTCCCTGAAGGCCTCGCCGACTGTTTTCTCTGCCTGTTCAGAATAACTGAGCTAATATTTTCAATATCCAGCCGCATGCAAGACAAACATTTACAGAAACATTTCCATGTTCTGACATGGAGCTCAGAGTCCAGCCGTCTAATAACAAATATACGTTGTGAATGAGTGTTTATCATGTTACAGCCAGAGTTTAATGTCATTTACTGTCGCTGAGAGTCCGGAGGTCACTGAGGAGGTAGTAGGGGCCCCGGGGAGGGATCTGTAACAGGGTTTGGGGGGCCTTGAGGAGGTTTTAAGGGTTGTTGAGGACCCTCCAGGTGTCCTTAAACACATTCCAGGGAGTAGGGCTGCTGAGCACGGCAGATATGAGGGATCGCCTCACAGCTACAGGGTCACAGGTTCGAATCCGGCTCGGGGTTCTTCTGTGTGGAGTTTCCGTGTTCTCCCCGTGTCAGCGTGGGTTTTCTCCAGGTGCTCCAGTTTCCTCCCACAGTCTGATGACTCTAAATGTCCCGGAGGTGTGAATGTCAATGGTTGTCTGTCTCTATGTGTCCTGTGATGGACTGGAGACCTGTCCAGGTGAACCCGCCTTCATCCAATGCCAGCTGGGATCGGCTCCAGACCCCTGAGACCCCTAACGGGATAAGAGGTTGACGACGGCTGGATATTTGTTTTGTGCTCTCCAGGAAATATCAATCAGAATAGAGTCGGTTTATTCATTTTGAGAAGCTAAAGGTGGTCGTTGGTGTTCTTCCTGTTCTCAGGGTCCTGGAGGTTTTAAAGGTTATTGACAGGGTTCTAGGCTCTAAGGAGGCTTTCACATCAGGGACCCAGACCTGGGATTGGAAAAGTACCTGGATCCTCTGGGTCTCCTGGTCAACTGCACATGTCAGACATGTGTCAGCTCGGTCACATGACTTCGGTCACATGACTCTGTCATATGACTCAGTCACGGGGTCCCAACGCCAGTTCAGGTCTGGGTCTCAAGAGACATGAAGAGAGGAAGGAAATAACTCTGGTGTTTTACATCTTTTAGGACCTGCCGACCTGAATGCTGAAAGTCACTAAAAATGTGAACTTTGTCTGTTTACAGGAATCAGTTTGATTTAGTACAGAACAGCAGGTGGAAGGTGAGCGGCGGTGGAGAGGAAGATCATCATCCTCAGCACAGTACGGATCAGTTACACCTGATATGAAAACGCCCCTAGAGGGGGTTCTCAAGTCCTCGAGACATGCTGGGCTCCACAGTGTGACCAGGACCTTAAATCCTACAGTGCACATTAAGGGCCTTTAATAAACTACTTCAGTCAGAAGGTTCCAGTGGTCCTCGAGGACGTTGTAGGAGACTGAGGGGGTCCCAAAAGTTTTTGAGATGGTTAAGATCCCTAAAAAAAGACCCACAATGTCGTTAGGGGGTTCTAGTGTTTGTGGGGAAAGTTCTGGGTATCCTCACAAGGATTCAAGAAGACCTTAAGGGCATTCCAGGAACCAGACCTCAAGGAGGTTTTAGAGAAGTGTCAATGAGGTTCCTGGGGTTCCAGAAATCCCTTATAAAACATCCTGGGTTCTGAGATCCCTAAGAGGGGTTCAAAAGTCAGTAAGGAGGTCCTAGAGTTTCTTAACAGGAGGAGGTTTTAAGGGTGACAGGATTCTAGGGGTGCCTAAGGTGGTTTCAGGGGTCCTCAAGGATATTCTGGTAGTCCTTGAGAAGGTATTAGGGTCCTTGGACCTGCTTCAGGGGTCCTTGGGGATATTCTAATATTACTGGAGTGTTAGGGTCCTTGGACCTGCTTCAGGGGTGCTTGAGGAAGTGTTCAGGATTTTTGTTCTTCAGTCTAAAACTAAGTGAGAGAAGAGTCCAGACTTCAGGGCAGCCTGATCTTTTCTCTATGACTCTGTTGATCCTCCCTGCAGGGTTTGTTTCAGGATTTGTTTCCTGTCCTCCAACTGCTGCTGGATCCACATTGAGATCCAGATTACACCTCAGAGACTCATGAGAACCACTTCTACAAAACAACAGAAAACCAACAAGTCGCCCTTGTCTGGATGTTTTTCTGTGAACAGAAAAAGAAAAGTCAAACTGCTGTCAGGGAAAACTCTCAGAGAGGTCGGGGAATCCCCGAGAACCACCAGACCCCCACCAGACCCCCACCAGACCCCCACCAGACCCCCACCACAAGATCCACCACAGAGGGGTCACATGACGGGTCGACCCGGTGCTGGATGTGTGGAGGCTTTGGCGGGGACCAACTCTTCCACTAACAGGTGCTGGGAGGGAACTGGACCTTTAACCAGGATCAGGATTCAGGTTCAGTCAACTTTAAAGCTGCATTCAGCCTGACAGCGAAGCTCTCTTCACTTGAGTCGGACCGTCGGTGTCATCTGTGGTCATTCGTTCCAGATGCTCCAGAGAGGAGGAGGAGGAGCTTGTCTCCATGGATACCAACAACATTTCCTCCATCAGCATGAAGAAATAACCGGTGTAGCTGCTTTGTCCATGTTGGTGACGTCCAGATGTGTCAGAAAACCAAACTCCGTCCTGTCTGGGTTCATACGATCACCCAGCGGTGAGCTGGATTCACATCCAGAACCATCACCCTGACTGGATCACTACTGAGGTATGAACCCACAATAACCAGACTGAGCTCTGGTTAGACTGGTCTGTTACCACGACGACAAGCAGACAGCTGTTAAAATGCTTGTTTTCTGAATGGAGTCTGGTTGGATCAGAGCCAGACTCTGCAGCTGCTCCGTCAACACTCAACATAAAGTCATGTAGACGTTGTTGTTTCTACCGTAGACAGTCGGTGGTTGTGGTCTCTGGACAGATCTGATGGACTACCGTAGCTCTGGGTGACCACAGACAACATTTATTTATTTCTGATTCAACAACGTCAGGACGGCGGCGAGGACGGGAGGACGATGTCGATGCCAGTTGAACTATTTCAACTCAAATAATGCAAACCACATTATCCAGTGTGAATTCACATCAGTTCACCTCTTTTCATCTTTATGTGAAATCATGTCACACAGAAACTTTGCTCTTAGTGTGAACGCAGCATGAGAAGAAGAAAATGGCCTTTAGATGTTAGAATCAATCTAATCAATCAATCAATCAATCAATCTATCTAAGACATACAGCCACCTCACCGACCCAGACCATGACCTGAAGCCTCAGACTCTGCCAGGAAACCTTCCCTGCAGTGCTGCCAGCTCCTTAGTAAGGACAGCAGCTATTGGCTGTCACTAAATGACATCAGCACGCAATTTGCATAATTGACCATGTACTTGAAATTGTAATGGATGCTGTAGGGAGACAAAAAGTAAGTAAAAAGCACCATAAATATGTTTATAACTACAAATAACTTTCTTCTGTAGTCTGATGCTGAGCAGCTAGAAGTTCGCCGATGTCTCAGAGAGGCTGACAGCCAGTGGACGAGGAAGTGGCCGAGGCTGTGGGGGTCCAATGCAGTGACTTATTTTAGCACAATGATTTATTTAAAAAAAAAAAGTAAAAATATGTTTACATGCAGCCCGCGGTGGCTTCGTGCATCCACGATTCATGCCGTCCGGATGAACATCATGCTGTACGGCGAGGACCGGGCCGCCGGGGAGCGCTTCGGGACGGGGGAGGGGTCCACAGCAGGTCCACGGCAGGTCCGGCTCGTTGCATTAAGTCTCCAATAAAACCAGAAAAAGTCATCAGATTCGTTGCTAGCTGCTTTTTTTGCCGCTAGAGGAGTCTGAAAGCTAAATATAGCGACAAAAATGCTAAGCTGGCAACACTGCCTCCTGACATGCCATGGCTGCAACAAGCCAGGTGCATTCTGGGTGTTGTAGCTTCAGAAACAGCCATGAAACTGTCTGTCTGCTGCTAGACATCCTGGTTTTATCAGAGCATCTCCGGCAGTGAAATACTCCTTTAATAAACAGAGAGGATGTAACACAGTCCACATGATTTATAGCCTGACGCTCCTTTTAGAGCTTCGGACACATTTGGAGAATCTAAATAAAGAAGAATAATTATAAAACAGCAGAAACACACACAGTGTGTGTGTGTGTGTGTGTGTGTGTGTGTGTGTGTGTGTGTGTGTGTGGTGAGGGACATGGCCTTACATTAACCCCGCTGTGAAGGTTGAGAGGAGGATGAAGAGGAGGAAGAAGAGGGTCGATGGAGAGAAAGAGAAAGTGGAGTGTGAATAAAGGTCAGCTCACGGCGTAAGAGCCGCCGTCCTCAGAGATGTGATCTGAGCGCGTGCAGACGTGACGGGGATTTTTCGGTTTCGTGCAGCGACCTGCTGACAGAGCGACGTTACAGCTTCACCTTCAGCTGCTTCATCTACCGCCGAGAACCAGCGGAGGGAAAACCTGTTAAAACAAAGTGGGCGAACGTTGGCAGCGAATCGTTGTTTGTTCCAGCTCAGTCTCACAGCAGGTCGTCATAGTCACCCAGTTTAATGTAGTGATTCACCAGCACCAACTTCACATTTTCACTTTACTTCTAATCACCCTGAACCAGGAGGTCTAGAGGGGTGAGGGTGAGTAGGGAGGAGGTCTGGGTGGATGGGGGTCTAAACCAGCAGACCTCTGTTCAGGTCTGGAACCACAAGTCTACATTGATTTATTTTAAATAACTTGAGCTGTGTATTATTTATATATCTATTATTATATTTTACTGAGGGCTGCACGGTGGTACAGTGGTTAGCGCTGTCGCCTCACAGGTTCGATTCCGGCTTGGGACTCTTCTGTGTGGAGTCTGCATGTTCTCCCCGTGTTAGCGTGGGTTTTCTCCGGGTTCTCCGGGTTCCTCCCACAGTCCAAAGACATGCAGGTTAACTGATGACTCTAAATGTCCTGTAGGGGTGAATGGTGTCTGTGGACTGGAGACCTGTCCAGGTGAACCCACCTTCACCCAGAGCCAGCTGGGATCAGCTCCAGACCCCTGAGACCCCTAACGGGAGAAGAGGTTGATTATGGATGGATGGATATATTTTACTAAGTTTAAGTATGTATTGTCTTATATACGTATTTTTACTTAGTTTACATTATTTTAAGCCCAACCAATCTGTTTAAGTAAAATGTGCAGAAACAACTACTAACAACTAATATCAGTAAAAACTAACCTAACTTACAAAGCAACAGTCTGAAATACGAGTGTCCTGGTTACAGTCCTGTGTTTGTTGGACCCATCGTCCTGTCTCCTTAGTCTACGTCACTACGTTTATACGTAGACGTGTTTACATTACAGTCAGCTGAGGATACGACGTACAGTAGAAATGAAAAGGCACGCTAACCGGCGCTCGTTATCGCTGCGTTTACTTGCTGCACGCTAACCGTCGCTCATCATCGCGGCGTTTACTTGCTGCACGCTAACCGGCGCTCGTTATCGCTGCGTTTACTTGCTGCGCGCTAACCGTCGCTCATCATCGCGGCGTTTACTTGCTGCACGCTAACCGTCGCTCATCATCGCGGCGTTTACTTGTTGCGCGCTAACCGTCGCTCGTCATCGCGGCGTTTACTTGCTGCGCGCTAACCGTCGCTCATCATCGCGGCGTTTACTTGTTGCGCGCTAACCGTCGCTCGTCATCGCGGCGTTTACTTGCTGCGCGCTAACCGTCGCTCATCATCGCGGCGTTTACTTGCTGCGCGCTAACCATCGCTCGTTATCGCTGCGTTTACTTGCTGCACGCTAACCGTCGCTCGTTATCGCTGCGTTTACTTGCTGCGCGCTAACCGGCGCTCGTTATCGCGGCGTTTACGCGTCGTCTGGTGTGACCAGCTTGGACCTGACAGACTGGATACTAAACTCCGTCTCATTTAAATTCCCTCCTGAAGTTTCTCTGAACCTGGAGCCATCTGAACTTTTCATTTCTTTCTCTCTCTCTTTTTCCTGCCAACAAACACCACATTTATTCTTTACCACAGCTCAACTCCGTCGTTCCCACACAGCTGAGCTGAGAGTGAATCACGCTACAAATACCTGACTGCTGATGTGAAAACTGAAGTTAATGTTCACTTATTAGAGTTCATGTCCGTAGCTTCATGACGTAACAGATGTTTTCAACTCTGATGTTTTTCTACTAGTTTTGTTGTGTTTTTATCACATTTTGTTTCAATTTACAGCATTAACCACATGTTTAAAACGGTTAAAAACTGAGACGTAATCCAGGATTCGCTCAAAACGAACTCAGTTTAGCTGGAACTCTATTTTATAGGAGACAGAGATCGCACATGGAAAATGAGATGAATTAAAAGGACACAACTTATACTGTGATAATCATACTCAATAATCGTCTGTATATCAGATTATACGACAACCATCTGTGTATCATCTGTTGGACTTTAAGATGGAGCAGATAGTGGCTGAAGGGATGAACGGTTCTCTGTGAATTCACCTGTTAGTCTGGATTAAAAGGTCAGGAAGTGGACCTCTAGGTCTCAGGTGGATTCTCCCAAAAATACCACAGAACTAGAAATAATGAGCTAAAGGTGGATTTTCTTTACTGAGTTTGAAGTTTTAGTTGTGAAGTTCAGAAGATATTCATGTTAGAGAACGATAATGCTGTTTTCTGTGAGTTCTGACTTCTTCTTCTTCTTCTTCTTCTTCTTCTGTCTTTCCTCCAGAAGCCTCTCAGCTGTGAACGTCGGCTCGCCGCCGCCGCCGCCGCCGCCGTCATCGTCCTGGCAGCAGCTGAAACCACACGGCGGAACATGTCATGGGAACGCGGTGCTGTGGATCAGGGAGCGGCGGGAGGCTCGCCACATGAAGTGATTCCTGGGAGAAATCTGGCAGAATTCCTCCGGAAAGGTTCTGATGCTGCAGCCAAATGAGCCGCAGAGTCGGAGCGCTGGCAGCAAGTCTTCTTCTATGGTGAGCAAGCAGGATCGGGACAGGAAGTTCATGTGGACGGAGAGGTTTTCTGCTGTTATAGACAGAACGAGTGACTGCTTTCATTCATCTGCTGCTACTCACATGTTTCTGAGACAGTTTGGACCCATAAATCCCTGATCTCACGCCTGACCAACATTCACACCTGCAGCTCAACGTCGTCTTCATCTGCCGCTGACCAGGAAGGAGAAACGACAAAAACACAAACTGAGACGGAAAACATATTCTCACTTCTTTGTTCATTCAACCTGCAGTTAGGTCAGCAAGAAAACCACTTAGTTAAGGTAAGGGAAGATGTTATGATCCGCGTCAGGATGAGCAGACGGACGGCTTCATTCACCTGCTGTGTTTGAGGTACGACGAGCGTTTCCAGCGATACCAGGCATGATAATCGTCTTCTTATATTTTCTGTTTGTTTCTGTACAACTTTATTGTTGAATACTCGTCGTAACGTAGTGAAGAGAGCTGGAGAGCTCAGATTTCAGACCAAAACGTTAATGTTAATGTAAAGTAAATGTTCATCTTCAATCACGTCTTCTTTGTAACTACGCAACCGCTTTGACCTGGACCAGGTCCGTCGGGCTTGAGAGGTTAAAACAGTGTAAACTAAGTAAAATATGTAACTACAGAAAACACGTCAAAACAGGTCTCCTGGTTTAAAGTCTGGTTTTTATTTGTACATATTGGACTTTGTTTACGTACATATTTTACCTAGTTTATGCAAATATTTTACTTAGTTTACAAGCTTATTTTAAGTAATACCATGACATGTTTCCTTAAACCTAATTAAGTGGGTTTGTTGTATAAAAACATCCGCAAGCTTTTCA
>CAMQGK010000193.1:1122500-1132500 GCA_947000775.1 Pterois miles
AACCCACACTGAACACACACATAATAAACACTCACATTAAACACACACATTAAACACACAGTGAACACACACATAATAAACACACACACACTGAACACTCACATTAAACACACAGTGAACACACACATTAAACCCACACTGAACACACACATAATAAACACTCACACATTAAACACACACATTAAACCCACACTGAACACACACATAATAAACACACACACACTGAACACACACATAATAAACACTCACACATTAAACACACACATTAAACACACACTGAACACACACATTAAACCCACACTGAACACACACATAATAAACACTCACACATTAAACACACACATTAAACACACAGTGAACACACACATAATAAACACTCACACACTGAACACACACTGAACACTCACATTAAACACACACATAATAAACACTCACATTAAACACACAGTGAACACACACATAATAAACACACACACACTGAACACACACACACTGAACACACACATTAAACCCACACTGAACACACACATAATAAACACTCACACATTAAACCCACAGTGAACACACACATTAAACCCACACTGAACACACACATAATAAACACACACACACTGAACACACACTGAACACTCACATTAAACACACACATAATAAACACTCACATTAAACCCACAGTGAACACACACATAATAAACACACACACTGAACACACACATTAAACCCACAGTGAACACACACATAATAAACACACACACACTGAACACACACATTAAACCCACACTGGCGGCCGTCCGTTCACTTTCAGGTCGTTAGCTGCGTCTCAATATGTGGGCCAACATTTATTAAGACTTTCTTTGACGGCTGAACGGCTGAATAATTCATTTTTTGTTGGAGGCACATTATTTATTTATTAATCAGCCTTAAATCTGGACTCGGATCAGATTATCCGACATCTCTCCGACAGCGTCGACATCAGCTGCTCATTATTTGATCCATTGATTTCTGCGAACGCCGTTTCCTCAAAATATCCGATGGCATCAAACGGGCTGAATTCTAGATGGAGGAGCTGCTGGGAAACAAAGGCTGCTCCACGGTGACGTCAGGCAAAGTTTCCCTTTCACAGTAAAACAGCCGGGGAAAGTTGGCCAACGTGTCCGGACGCCGGCGAGCCGCCGATGACCTCATCGACGCCGTAAGGAAGCGAAAGTGTTGCATCACAACAAACGCCAGAAAAAGGCCTTCAGCTAAGTCTCTGCATAATTCATCAGCAGATAACGTCCATGTGTAAATAGTGTTTTCTGGGAGATAATGAGGATGAACGAAGTGTTAATGTGCTGCAGAATAAACACGTTTAACAGAAACATCCTGCAGTAATAAACTTTCATAAATCTACAAAGAGAAACGTGGAAACAGACTTTATTAAACGTGAACGCTGCGTTTCGTAACCGCGGCAGCGACAGTCAGCTAATCTGTTTCATCCTAACTTCGTCTCCGGTAACGTCGAGAAGCCATCAGACTGATCTTAATTTACATTATTAATTCATTACTCAGTTATTTTTATTATGTACGTTTGTCAGAAACTTGGCTGAAACTTTGGGCCAAAGAATAATTGATCAGTTTGTGGTTCAGATCCAGCTTTTGAAAACGATTTCTAAATATTTAGACTGTTTGAGTCTCGTCACCTCTGCTCCACATATCCTGTTATGAGATAAACGATTAAAAATATGAACTCTTTATATTATTAAAGTGATAAATCCCTATCACACTACTGTAGGAGCTCTGGTCTTCAGGTGGAAATCTATTATTATATATCTATTATTATATATCATTTTAGCAGCGTGGTGATGATCAGTTCATCATTTAAAGGGACATTCCCTGATTTTGGTAGTTTTATTTTGAAAAGACTGGAGCAAAAACACACCACTGAACATCAGGAGGAAAAGCTGATAAAATGTGTTGAGTGTCAGGAAGTCATCAGAGTTTCACCTCTAGACTGAATCTGAAGAAGTGGGTGAAGCAGTGAAGGGTAAACATTCGGCCACGCGAGGCTAAAAACTGAGGGAAGACCCGAACAGTCACACTTTATGGTAACGATGGCTCTTTTCTTTCAGTATAAAACGCTAATTAACAGGATGGGATTAAAAACAGCATATGTAAGTTATACAGATGTATGTAGGAAATACTTATTTGCTTGAAGGGACCATTTACCCAGAAATTCAGACTAATAAACTGTCAAAAATAAATATCTATAATGTCTAGGAAGTGTGGTCCTAGTAAGGTCGGTATTTCTTGAGGCCCCACCAAGGTAACAAATACGAGTGTGTGTGTGTGTGTTTGTGTGTGTGTGTGTGTGATTCACATTTATCACACATGATATTAGCATGTAGCATCATGTGTTAGAAGGTGAATGTGATGTTAATTATGTTATTATATTATATTTCACATTATATTTGACACGTAAAAAGAAGACGGTCTGGAAACTGTTTCAACCACCAGATCCTGGGTCATGTCTTGTTCTCATCTTTTTAGTATTATTGTCACTTCCTGTTTTATTTTGAAATCACTAACCTTCCCTCTCGTTTCAGATTCCTGACCTACTTTCCATCCTCTCACCTGTCTGATCGTAGCCCCGCCCCCGACTCTGTCCACCTGTGACAGACAACATTCACTCCTACAGGACATTTAGAGTCATCAATTAACCTAAACTGCATGTCTTTGGACTGTGGGAGGAAACTGGAGTACCCGGAGAAAACCCACGCTGACACGGGGAGAACATGCAAACTCCACACAGAAGAGTCCCAAGCTGGAATTGAACTTGCGACCCTCTTGCTGTGAGGTGAGAGTGCTCCACCGTGCAGCCCACATGTGAAATATAATGAGAAATAATATGTATGTGTGAAGAAGAAGAAGAATATGATGAAGAAGATGATGAAGAAGATGATGATGAAGAAGAAGAAGAGGCTCTGGTTGAGGCTCCACATGTTAAACTGAGTCCATCTTGGCTGCTTCGCTCCAACGTTTCCGTTTCATCCAGTATTTCCTCCATGACCTGCAGCAGCGGTCCCTCCCTGAGGGTCCAGTCCAGAGGTACCGTCTCCGCCGGCCCTGTAAGATAAGATAAGGTTCTACGATGAACTAGGAAATCCCATTAATCTGTGAGGGAAATGTCTTTATTCTTTGGTTTCTGGTTGATGGATAAAACTGTAATCAATAATTCCTGACAATGGTCCTGATATATTTGACTTCAGGACATCAGACATTTTACTGGATTCATTCAGAGGTTTTACAAAGTAAAAGTCCCCAGAAGACACGAGCGTCTCCAAGCCGGGGACCCTTAAAATATCAGTTTTTCAGCTCATCTAATGAATGTGTAACGTTTAATCACGTTTTGATGTTACTGCCCTCAAAAGGCTCCTTCTGGAGAACAAGAGGAAGGATTCCTTCAGGTTCACTGGGTTCCTCACGGCCCGGTGTCGGCAGTACCTGGGTCCTAAAAGTCACAGAACCCAATACAGTAACCTGGAGATAGATGTAGCGTCACCACACATAACTCCCAATAACCCCCAATAACTCCCAATAAATCCCAATAAATCCCAATAAGTCCCAATAAAGCCCAATAAAGCCCAATAAATCCCAATAAAGCCCAATAAATCCCGATAAATCCCAATAAATCCTGATAACTCCCAATAACTCCCAATAAATCCTAATAAATCCCAATAAAGCCCAATAAATCCCAATAAATCCCAATAAGTCCCAATAAATCCCAATAACTCCCAATAAATCCCGATAACTCCCAATAACTCCCAATAACTCCCAATAAATCCCAATAACTCCCAATAACCCCCAATAACCCCCAATAAATCCCAATAAATCCCAATAAGTCCCAATAACACCCAATAACTCCCAATAAATCCCAATAACTCCCAATAAATCCCGATAACTCCCAATAACTCCCAATAAATCCCGATAACTCCCAATAAATCCCAATAAATCCCAATAACCCCCAATAACTCCCAATAAATCCCAATAAATCCCAATAAGTCCCAATAAAGCCCAATAAAGCCCAATAAATCCCAATAAAGCCCAATAAATCCCGATAAATCCCAATAACTCCCAATAAATCCTGATAACTCCCAATAACTCCCAATAAATCCTAATAAATCCCAATAAAGCCCAATAAATCCCAATAAATCCCAATAAGTCCCAATAAATCCCAATAACTCCCAATAAATCCCGATAACTCCCAATAACTCCCAATAACTCCCAATAAATCCCAATAACTCCCAATAACCCCCAATAACCCCCAATAAATCCCAATAAATCCCAATAAGTCCCAATAACACCCAATAACTCCCAATAAATCCCAATAACTCCCAATAAATCCCGATAACTCCCAATAACTCCCAATAAATCCCGATAACTCCCAATAAATCCCAATAAATCCCAATAAGTCCCAATAACACCCAATAACTCCCAATAAATCCCAATAAATCCCAATAAGTCCCAGTAAATCCCAATAACTCCCAATAAATCCCAATAACTCCCAATAAATCCCAATAAGTCCCAATAAATCCCAATAACTCCCAATAAATCCTGATAACTCCCAATAACTCCCAATAAATCCCAATAAAGCCCAATAAATCCCAATAAAGCCCAATAAAGCCCAATAAATCCCAATAAAGCCCAATAAAGCCCAATAACTCCCAATAAATCCTGATAACTCCCAATAACTCCCAATAAATCCCAATAAATCCCAATAAAGCCCAATAAATCCCAATAAAGCCCAATAAATCCCAATAAAGTCCAATAGAAAGAAAGAAAGAAAGATATTCCTTTATTAGTCCCACAGTGGGGAAATTCAGTTTTACACTCTGTTGTTCACACAGTACAGTTCACACAGTACATATACATGTCAATGGAGAGATGTCAGAGTGATGGGGCTGCTCCTGACAAGCGCCCAGAGCAGTTGGGGGTTTGGTGCCTTGCTCAGGGGCACGTCGGCAGTGCCCAAGAGGTAAACTGGCACCTCTCCAGCAACCAGTTGGTCTTGGTCCATGGGGGATTTGAACCCGGGTCCTCCACATCCTAACCCAAGTCCTTACGGACTGAGCTACTGCCGCCCCCCCATAAAGCCCAATAAAGCCCAATAAAGCCCAATAAATCCCAATAAAGCCCAATAAAGCCCAATAAATCCCAATAAAGCCCAATAAATCCCAATAAAGCCCAATAAAGCCCAATAAATCCCAATAAAGCCCAATAAAGCCCAATAAATCCCAATAAATCCCAATAAAGCCCAATAAATCCCAATAAAGCCCAATAAAGCCCAATAAATCCCAATAAAGCCCAATAAAGCCCAATAAATCCCAATAAAGCCCAATAAATCCCAATAAAGCCCAATAAATCCCAATAAAGCCCAATAAATCCCAATAAATCCCAATAAAGCCCAATAAATCCCAATAAAGCCCAATATCCACATAATGTTCATAAGGGTTCTTTGATCTATTACATCACCTGGTCTGTGTGTTGATCATAAAGTCTGTACAGTCTGTATTTAAAAAAAAAAAAAAACACTTAAGTTTAAGAAAAACATCATGGTTGGCCTTAAACTAAGTATGTAAACTCAGTAAAATATGTACCTAAGCACATAAAATAAGTACGTAGACTAAGTAAAATAAGTATGTAACAACTTAAATAAGCACCTAAACACATAAAATGAGTAAAAATAAATGTGTTAAAATTAAATATGTACACGAAAAATAAGTATGTAAACACATAAACTAAATAAAATAAGTACTTAAACTCAGTAAGAGAGGAGACAGGTGCATCATCTCCTCCCTACTTTATGTACTGCTAGTAGTGTAATCTATAATAACATCCAGTGTAATCTATAAATATCCAGTGTAATCTATAATAATATCCAGTGTAATCTATAATAACATCCAGTGTAATCTATAAATATCCAGTGTAATCTATAATAATATCCAGTGTAATCTATAATAACATCCAGTGTAATCTATAATAATATCCAGTGTAATCTATAATAATATCCAGTGTAATCTATAATAATATCCAGTGTAATCTATAATAACATCCAGTGTAATCTATAATAATATCCAGTGTAATCTATAATAACATCCAGTGTAATCTATAAATATCCAGTGTAATCTATAATAATATCCAGTGTAATCTATAATAACATCCAGTGTAATCTATAATAATATCCAGTGTAATCTATAATAATATCCAGTGTAATCTATAATAACATCCAGTGTAATCTATAATAATATCCAGTGTAATCTATAATAATATCCAGTGTAATCTATAATAATATCCAGTGTAATCTATAATAACATCCAGTGTAATCTATAAATATCCAGTGTAATCTATAATAATATCCAGTGTAATCTATAATAACATCCAGTGTAATCTATAATAATATCCAGTGTAATCTATAATAATATCCAGTGTAATCTATAATAACATCCAGTGTAATCTATAATAATATCCAGTGTAATCTATAATAATATCCAGTGTAATCTATAATAATATCCAGTGTAATCTATAATAACATCCAGTGTAATCTATAATAATATCCAGTGTAATCTATAATAACATCCAGTGTAATCTATAATAATATCCAGTGTAATCTGTAATAACATCCAGTGTAATCTATAATAATATCCAGTGTAATCTATAATAACATCCAGTGTAATCTGTAATAACATCCAGTGTTATCTATAATAATATCCAGTGTAATCTATAATAATATCCAGTGTAATCTATAATAATATCCAGTGTAATCTATCATAACATCCAGTGTAATCTATAATAACATCCAGTGTAATCTATAATAATATCCAGTGTAATCTATAATAATATCCAGTGTAATCTATAATAATATCCAGTGTAATCTATAATAACATCCAGTGTAATCTATAATAACATCCAGTGTAATCTATAATATCCCAGAATTCATTAGTTGATGAGGTTTTGTTTTAATAATCTGAATCTGTGAATAACTGAAACTGTCAGATTAATGTTGTGACGTAAAAAGTACAATATGTCCCTCTGAGATGGAGTACAATTAGAGAGTAGCAGAAATGGAAATAGAAGTACCTCTTAACTGTACTTGAGTAAATGTACTTCCCTTCACCGTCTGTCTGTAAATAGTTTTTGACTAAAATATGAATCAGAAGCTGGCGACTACATCTGGTTTTATATGTGATATATTGTAATATATAACAAGAGATACGCTGATGATGTCTTTACTTCTGCATGTACTTGGACATGAACCACAGAGTTTTTATTTCACTGCATCAAAAACCAGTAAGGGTTCTGGACCGAGCGCCTCACATTTCCAGGATTTCCTTCAGTTTCTCCTCATACTTGTTTGTGTTTCCTGACGTTTTGTGTTTCAGTATTTGATGGTTTCGCTGGGGTTGTTCTGGTGGGCGGACCGGCGGACGCAGAGCAGATCGGTTTCCTGGAGGGCCGGGTCTATGTGCTGGGTTCACTAGGTGTTTAGTGGCGACGCAGGACTGCCAAGTATGATGTTCCAGCCGTCCCATGTTAAAGCTCCTTCAGGAAGCAGCTTTACTGGCCGAGGCCAGCTGTGAAAACACCGTTAAAGAGGCTTCAGAGCTCGTTTCCCCGAAACGTCCCTTTACTCATCGAAGGGAAAGAAGAAATTAATGGACTATGAGCTGGGCTTTCCTCATTGTTCCTCCATGACACTTCTCCATACGAGCCACCCCAACTACCCCCACCCCAACTACCCCCACCACCACCACCACCCCAACTACCACCCCAACTACCACCCCAACTACCCCCACCACCACCACCACCACCACCCCAACTACCACCCCAACTACCCCCACCACCACCCGAATTACCCCCACCACCACCCCAACTACCCCCACCACCACCCCCACCACCACCCCAACTACCCCCACCCCAACTACCCCCACCCCAACTACCACCACCCCAACTACCCCCACCACCACCCGAATTACCCCCACCACCACCCCAACTACCCCCACCACCACCCCAACTACCCCCACCACCACCCGAATTACCCCCACCACCACCCCAACTACCCCCACCACCCCCACCACCACCACCCCAACTACCCCCACCCCAACTACCCCCACCACCACCACCCCAACTACCACCCCAACTACCCCCACCACCACCCCCACCACCACCCCAACTACCCCCACCCCAACTACCACCACCACCACCCCAACTACCCCCACCACCACCCCAACTACCACCACCACCCCAACTACCCCCACCACCACCCCAACTACCACCACCACCCCAACTACCACCACCACCACATCTACCCCCACCACCCGAGGATGTGTCTGTGTGAGGATCCTGACTGGATTAAAGCCAACGATATGAGAATCTCCTCCTTCCTCCACCTCCTCCACCTCCTCCACCTCCTCCTCAGAGACACTACAGTATCTCATGGCTCCCAGAGTTGGTGTTAAAGTGTCGGCTGAGTCCTGTTTTACTGCTGAGTCTGTGTTCAGCTTTATGTTTGTGTTATTTCCATGTGTGAGAAGAGGAGGAGGAGGAGGAGGAGGAGGACGAAGGTAACCAGTGAGCCCAGCAGTAGTAGTAGTAGTAGTAGTAGTAATACTCACAGCAGTAGCAGCAGCTCTCTGGAGGTCTGACAGGATCATTGGTGATTGATGACATCAGCGTGTTTGGAGGAGCTCTGAGGCAAAGTGTCAATAATGGATCAATACTATTAACTGATCAACAGCTTCACTTCAGCCTCCACTGTCACTTTGTTCTTCATGTTCAGCAGGAAACTGTCAGAGAGGAATGAGAGGAAGCAGTCTGACGGCTGGTACTACGTGTGAAGTACTTACCTCGTGACAACTACAGTTACTACGGTTACTGGTACAACGTGCAGGACGGTGTGATCTCCAGTCAGACAGCAGCTGCTACAGTCCTGCAGGCTGTGACATGAACAGTCTGCTGGTCTCTACAGAAACCAAACCGTGAATCGTCCCACAGGGATTGGTGGTATTTCCTCTGTTTCCTCTGAACGTGAGCGCTGCAGCCTCCACATCTATGCTGAATAACTTCACCACAACCTGCATTTACACTCGAATCACAATAACAATGAAGCGTACGTTGTATTTGGAGTTTTCATCATGTGATCCTGCTGGTTTCACTTCGCTCAGCTGCTGCTGCAGAGACAAAAAGTGGTGAAAATCCTGTAATGACTGTATGTCAGATTTAAATATGTTTTAATCATTAATCATCAACGCGACGCCTGTCAGTCACGTTCAGTCTCGCGTTCGTCGCCTCTCTGACCGGCGCTCGCTCATATCATCGTATGGCGAACGTGAGCAACAGGACGCCGCCTGTCTGGACGCCGACTTAGCGGCTACAGGCGTCGCTGTTTTCTGGTTCTTACAGAGTCCCTCTAACTGTACCAGGTTCTTTTAGGTCCACCGTTTAGCGCCGTACAGCTTTGCTCCGGCGTCGGTGTTCTCGATGCCGGTGAACGCCGACCGTCAGCGACTGTACTACAGCTGCCAGGAGTACCACGTTAAGGTCTGTCGGTTCACCATCCTTCTGAAGACCAGACCCCATCACCTAAAGACCTCCACACCAAACCGGCCTGACCTCACACTAGTCCTGATCCATCCTAAAACCTGAAACCTGAGTCCAGGTCCTATATATACAGGTTTTTGTCACCACAGTGAACACAGTCAGGCAGTCAGGGGTCTGAAGATAAGGCCACCTGAGTTCTTCCAGACGACCCGGTTCTGTCTGGTGGAACCTTTCGCCCACTGACTGATTAACATGAAAGCAGAGCGACGCTTTGATTGGACCAGCAGGACGATAAGAGCAGATAAAGACCAGAACAGGGACTCTGAGCCGGTCTGAGCCGGTCTGAGCCGGCCGGTCCTGTTCCCTCAATATGAGCCAGATATTTATAACACCTCCTTTAAATTACACATTAATGTTTCACATG
>CAMQGK010000193.1:1137500-1150000 GCA_947000775.1 Pterois miles
GACAGTTTTTGGACTGTTTTCTAACTGTTATCTGACTTTCTGACTGTTTTCTGACTGTTTCTGACTGTTTTCGGACAGTTTCTGACTTTTTTCTGACAGTTTCTGACTGTTTCTGACTGTTTTCGGACAGATTTTGGACTGTTTTCTGACTTTTTTCTGATTGTTTCTGACTGTTTTCTGACAATTTTTGGACTGTTTTCTAACTGTTTTCTGTCTGTTTTCTGACAGTTTCTGACTGTTTTCTGACTTTCTGACTGTTTTCTGACAGTTTCTGACTGTTTTCTGACTGTTTCTGACTGTTTTCTGACAGTTTCTGACTGTTTTCTGACTTTCTGACTGTTTTCTGAACAGTTTCTGACTGTTTTCTGACAGTTTCTGACTGTTTTCGGACAGTTTTTGGACTGTTTTCTAACTGTTTTCTGATAGTTTCTGACTGTTTTCTGACTGTTTCTGACTGTTTTCTGACTGTTTCTGACTGTTTTCTGACAGTTTCTGACTGTTTTCTGACTGTTTCTGACTGTTTTCTGACTGTTTTCTGACTGTTTTCTGACAGTTTCTGACTGTTTTCTGACAGTTTCTGACTGTTTTCGGACAGATTTTGGACTGTTTTCTGACTTTTTTCTGACTGTTTCTGACAGTTTCTGACTGTTTTCTGACTGTTTCTGTCTGTTTTCTGACAGTTTCTGACTGTTTTCTGACTTTCTGACTGTTTTCTGACAGTTTCTGACTGTTTTCTGTCTGTTTCTGACTGTTTTCTGACTGTTTCTGACTGTTTTCTGACAGTTTCTGACTGTTTTCTGACTTTCTGACTGTTTTCTGTCTGTTTCTGACTGTTTTCTGACTGTTTCTGACTGTTTTCTGACTGTTTCTGGCTGTTTTCTGACTTTCTGACTGTTTTCTGTCTGTTTCTGACTGTTTCTGGCTGTTTTCTGACTTTCTGACTGTTTTCTGTCTGTTTCTGACAGTTTCTGACTGTTTTCTGACTTTCTGACTTATTTTTACTGTTTCTGACTGTTTTCTGACAGTTTTCGGACAGTTTCTGACTGTTTTCTGACAGTTTTTGGACTGTTTCTGACAGTTTTCTGACAGTTTTCGGACAGTTTTTGGACTGTTTTCTGACTTTTTTTTGACTGTTTCTGACTGTTTTCTGACTGTTTCTGACTGTTTTCTGACAGTTTCTGACTGTTTCTGACTGTTTTCTGACAGTTTCTGACTGTTTTCTGAATTTCTGACTTTTTTTTGACTGTTTCTGACTGTTTTCTGACTGTTTTCTGACAGTTTCTGACTTTTTTCTGACTTTTTTCTGACTGTTTTCTGACAGTTTCTGACTGTTTTCTGACAGTTTTCGGACAGTTTTTGGACTGTTTTCTGACTTTTTTCTGACAGTTTCTGACTGTTTCTGACTGTTTTCAGACAGTTTTTGGACTGTTTTCTGACTGTTTTCTGATTGTTTCTGACTGTTTTCTGACAGTTTTTGGACTGTTTTCTAACTGTTTTCTGACAGTTTCTGACTGTTTTCTGACTTTCTGACTGTTGTCTGACTGTTTCTGACTGTTTTCTGACTGTTTCTGACTTTTTTCTGACAGTTTCTGACTGTTTCTGACTGTTTTCGGACAGATTTTGGACTGTTTTCAGACTTTTTTCTGACTGTTTTCGGACAGATTTTGGACTGTTTTCAGACTTTTTTCTGACTGTTTTCTGACTTTCTGACTGTTTTATGACAGTTTCTGACTGTTTTCTGACTGTTTCTGACTGTTTTCTGACTTTATGACTGTTTTCTGACAGTTTCTGACTGTTTTCTGACTGTTTCTGACTGTTTTCTGACAGTTTCTGACTGTTTTCTGACTTTCTGGCTGTTTTTGGACTGTTTTCTGACTGTTTTCTGATTGTTTCTGACTGTTTTCTGACTGTTTTCTGACAGTTTTCGGACATTTTTTGGACTGTTTTCTGACTTTTTTTGACTGTTTCTGACTGTTTTCTGACAGTTTCTGACTGTTTTCTGACAGTTTCTGACTGTTTTCTGACTGTTTATGACTGTTTTCTGACAGTTTCTGACTGTTTTCTGACTTTCTGACTTTTTTCTGACTGTTTTCTGACTGTTTTCTGACAGTTTCTGACTGTTTTCTGACAGTTTTCGGACAGTTTCTGACTGTTTCTGACTGTTTTCAGACAGTTTTTGGACTGTTTTCTGACTGTTTTCTGATTGTTTCTGACTGTTTTCTGACTGTTTCTGACTGTTTTCTGACAGTTTCTGACTTTTTTCTGACAGTTTCTGACTGTTTCTGACTGTTTTCGGACAGATTTTGGACTGTTTTCTGACTTTTTTCTGATTGTTTCTGACTGTTTTCTGACAGTTTTTGGACTGTTTTCTAACTGTTTTCTGACTGTTTCTGTCTGTTTTCTGACAGTTTCTGACTGTTTTATGACTTTCTGACTGTTTTCTGACAGTTTCTGACTGTTTTCTGACTGTTTCTGACTGTTTTCTGACTGTTTTTGGACTGTTTTCTGACTGTTTTCTGATTGTTTCTGACTGTTTTCTGACTGTTTTCTGACAGTTTTCGGACATTTTTTGGACTGTTTTCTGACTTTTTTTGACTGTTTCTGACTGTTTTCTGACTGTTTCTGACTGTTTTCTGACAGTTTCTGACTGTTTTCTGACTTTCTGACTTTTTTTTTTACTGTTTCTGACTGTTTTCTGACTGTTTATGACTGTTTATGACTGTTTTCTGACAGTTTCTGACTGTTTTCTGACTTTCTGACTGTTTTCTGACTGTTTTCTGACTGTTTTCCGACAGTTTCTGACTGTTTTCTGACAGTTTTCGGACAGTTTCTGACTGTTTCTGACTGTTTTCAGACAGTTTTTGGACTGTTTTCTGACTGTTTTCTGATTGTTTCTGACTGTTTTCTGACAGTTTTTGGACTGTTTTCTAACTGTTATCTGACTTTCTGACTGTTTTCTGACTGTTTCTGACTGTTTTCTGACAGTTTCTGACTTTTTTCTGACAGTTTCTGACTGTTTCTGACTGTTTTCGGACAGATTTTGGACTGTTTTCTGACTTTTTTCTGATTGTTTCTGACTGTTTTCTGACAGTTTTTGGACTGTTTTCTAACTGTTTTCTGACTGTTTCTGTCTGTTTTCTGACAGTTTCTGACTGTTTTCGGACAGTTTCTGACTGTTTTCTGACAGTTTCTGACTGTTTTCTGACTGTTTCTGACTGTTTTCTGACAGTTTCTGACTGTTTTCTGACTTTCTGACTGTTTTCTGAACAGTTTCTGACTGTTTTCTGACAGTTTCTGACTGTTTTCGGACAGTTTTTGGACTGTTTTCTAACTGTTTTCTGATAGTTTCTGACTGTTTTCTGACAGTTTCTGACAGTTTTCTGACTGTTTCTGACTGTTTTCTGACTGTTTCTGACTGTTTTCTGACAGTTTCTGACTGTTTTCTGACAGTTTCTGACTGCTTCTGACTGTTTTCTGACTGTTTTCTGACCGTTTCTGACTGTTTTCTGACAGTTTCTGACTGTTTTCGGACAGATTTTGGACTGTTTTCTGACTTTTTTCTGACTGTTTCTGACAGTTTCTGACTGTTTTCTGACTGTTTCTGTCTGTTTTCTGACAGTTTCTGACTGTTTTCTTACATTCTGACTGTTTTCTGACAGTTTCTGACTGTTTTCTGTCTGTTTCTGACTGTTTTCTGACTGTTTCTGACTGTTTTCTGACAGTTTCTGACTGTTTTCTGACAGTTTCTGACTGTTTTCTGACTTTCTGACTGTTTTCTGTCTGTTTTTGACTGTTTTCTGACTGTTTCTGACTGTTTTCTGACTGTTTCTGGCTGTTTTCTGACTTTCTGACTGTTTTCTGTCTGTTTCTGACTGTTTCTGGCTGTTTTCTGACTTTCTGACTGTTTTCTGTCTGTTTCTGACTGTTTCTGGCTGTTTTCTGACTTTCTGACTGTTTTCTGTCTGTTTCTGACTGTTTTCTGACTGTTTCTGGCTGTTTTCTGACAGTTTCTGACTGTTTTCTGACTGTTTCTGGCTGTTTTCTGACTGTTTTCTGTCTGTTTCTGACTGTTTTCTGTCTGTTTCTGACTGTTTTCTGACAGTTTCTGACTGTTTTCTGTCTGTTTCTGACTGTTTTCTGACAGTTTCTGACTGTTTTCTGTCTGTTTCTGACTGTTTTCTGTCTGTTTCTGACTGTTTTCTGTCTGTTTCTGACTGTTTTCTGACTGTTTTCTGACTGTTTCTGACTGTTTTCTGACTGTTTTCTGTCTGTTTCTGACTGTTTCTGGCTGTTTTCTGACTTTCTGACTGTTTTCTGTCTGTTTCTGACTGTTTCTGGCTGTTTTCTGACTTTCTGACTGTTTTCTGTCTGTTTCTGACTGTTTTCTGACTGTTTCTGGCTGTTTTCTGACAGTTTCTGACTGTTTTCTGACTGTTTCTGGCTGTTTTCTGACTGTTTTCTGTCTGTTTCTGACTGTTTTCTGTCTGTTTCTGACTGTTTTCTGACAGTTTCTGACTGTTTTCTGTCTGTTTCTGACTGTTTTCTGTCTGTTTCTGACTGTTTTCTGACTGTTTCTGGCTGTTTTCTGACTGTTTTTGGACTCGCCGTCTGTGTTTCTTTGGCCTTTTTTCAGACGTATTCAGCATATTGTTCTGAAAAGTTTTATCCAGACTTTTTTTTGGGATATTTCAGACATTTTCCACAGTTTTTTGGGATATTTTAACTACATTTTACAGATGTTTTTATGAGATTGTTTGAGACTTTTTCTGACATTTTCGGTCTTTGTTTTTGACTTTTCTTCAGCCTTTCTTCAGCCTTTCTTCAACCTTTCTTCAGCCTTTCTTCAACCTTTCTTCAGCCTTTCTTCAGCCTTTCTTCAACCTTTCTTCAACCTTTCTTCAACCTTTCTTCAGCCTTTCTTCAACCTTTCTTCAGCCTTTCTTCAACCTTTCTTCAGCCTTTCTTCAGCCTTTCTTCAACCTTTCTTCAGCCTTTCTTCAGCCTTTCTTCAGCCTTTCTTCAGCCTTTCTTCAGCCTTTTTCCAGACATTTTTGACATTTTTAGCACATTTTACAAACATTTTTCTGACATATTTTTAGACTTTTTCAGACATTTTTGGGACTTTTTCTGGACATTTTTCGAGCTTTGTTTTTGCCTTTTATGCACATTGTTATGACGTTTTTTTGGACAATTTTCGGGCATTTTTCGGACTTTGAACCAGTATTTGACGCCATCCAGTAGTGAACAGCTTCCATCCACACTGACACCTTCTTGGTCAAAAGTTTAATGATCACCAAACTAGTCAACTTTGATTGGAGAGGAGCTCTTGAATGCATCTGAAGTGAGACATGCTGCGTTTAGCTGATCTCCTGTGTGAGTGTTTGAAGGTCATTTCCGGAGCAGAGTGTTAACGCCGGACCGATCTGTGACCTGTGATGGGAAGGTCACGTTAAAGGTGATAAAATATTGAAGTGACCTCCTTTCCCCCCGTTGCAGCCGAGGACTTTTCCGGGTAATAATTCCATTTGGCAGATCTGATTACAACCTGGACCGCCTCCACAGAAACCCACCAAAGATGGACCCAGCGAGTCAAAGCCGCCGCCGCCGCCGCCGCCGCCGCCGCCGCCGCCGCCGCCGCCGCCGCTCTGATTGAATTCCAGCATTTTCTTTCCCCTCCAGAGAAGCCAAAGTTTGATCTTTACTAATTGATATATCCCGGCTCCGCACATGAATCTCACAGAGCTCATACCTTGGGCCAATTTAGCTGTTCCACTGGCTGAGTTTTAATTGAGTCCACATTAAAATTTACTTATAAAATAATAATGGGCTCCCATGCAAATGAGCCCATCCCGATATTGCTGCGGCTGCATTTGCATATCCACAAGCAGTCTGGGAGTTCAGAAATCAATATAGATGATTAATAATATATGGGCTACAGGAATAATTAAATTCATTTGATGCACGGACTCAGTCAGCCTTGGCAAACCAAAGGTGCAATTTTGCCACAATCTAATTTAATACAAGTTGCCTGGATTGCAGTTTCAATTACAAGGATTGAAATAATAATAATGTGTGTAAAAGAAAAAAAAATTGCTCTTCCAAATCTATGTTATTTCATTTCATTTCATGGGATGTATTACCTCTTTCTTCACACATTAACATATTGCACCAAATTGCTAAATTAAACTGCTCTTTAATTCATTGCGGAGGCATTAAAATGTACAGCTCGTCTAACGTGTTTACTCAGTTTACATTTATTAGAGACACAACCACGTGGAGACATCCAGCTGTGCTTCGCTGGGAGAGACATCCATCTCCGTGGAAGAATAAAAAGCATTAGTGAGTCTTTGTGTTCATTACCCGCTGAACTGAATCCCAAAATAATGTTATTATCACACTGACGGCGGTAATTACACACAATATGAATACAGATAGAATATATACAGGAGAAACAAACACATTCATTCAGACCCCGCGGTGCGTTCAAGGCCCCAAACTTTGTGTTGGACGTCCGAGTGCTCTGATGGAGATTATCTGCTTCGCAGAAACAAAGCTAGTCGGTCTGAACCACCTTTAATCTGGACCGGATCTAAAGTGTGGACCTCACTACCAGATGTTTCAGGTGTTCCCAGATGTGTCCACATGTTGCGTCAGATTGAACAGTTTAGTTCCTGTAGTTCCTGGTGATCTAACGTGACTTCAGTGTCAACAAACATGGCCGACGACGGGCAGGAAGCATTAATGATGTTGTTGTAAAAAAAGTCCTCTGAAATATTCAACATGTTTAATATTTCTGATGAGATGAGAGCGTCCAGGATGGACTTCAGAGCTGATCACAGTAAAAACACTGTGAACAGACCTCACAGCACAGGAACATCTGGAGAGATCATCATCAGACCCATCAGACAGTCAGGACCAGGACCGGGACCAGAACCAGGACCAAGACCAGAATCTGCTGGATTCTAGTGGACTGTGGACCCACCATTAGGTGCAATAGTACTACCTCTGACACAGTTAGAGACCTGAACACAGGAGGACCCCTGTTTACTATGATACTATACTTTACTATGATACCAGTATCATAGTATAGTAGTAGTAAACTAGAGACCCTGATGGATCCATCGGTACCAACCAGGTCAGACTACTACTACTACTACTACTACTACTACTACTACTACTAAAAAAGTCACTAAAATGTTGGAAAAAGTCTGAAACAGGCTTAAAAAGCTCAGAAAAAATGTCTGAGCGACGCTTGAAAATAGGCTGGAAAATGTCTGAAAAACTGAAAGTATTGACTCTAAGGGGGTTCTGAGACCTTTACACTAGTGATCCAGTCCCAGCAGGTCTTCTTCTATGGTGTCCCTCCAGGTCTTGGTGTCTTACTGTGGTATTTAGGAGGATTATTGATCATTTTGATCAGTTCTCCAGTGGTAAAATGGTTGAATTTAGCACCAGCAGATAGCAGCAGGTCCTGATCCACCATAGTAGGAACCCTGAAAGTCTTCATGTAGAACTACACTTATTTCTGATTAATGACCAGAACAACTGGACCCTCAGAGCTGAGCTGCTTCTCAGACTAATCTACAGGTTCCAGCTTCAGATGGTGTTCACCACTGATATGAGACCTCTACTGGTGACCTGCTACCTCCCCTGAAGACCCCCTAAAGACCTGAAGACCCCCTAAAGACCTTAAGACCCCCTGAAGACTCCCTAAAGACCTGAAGACCCCCTAAAGACCTAAAGACCCCCTGAAGACTCCCTAAAGACCTGAAGACCCCCTAAAGACCTAAAGACCCCCTGAAGACTCCCTAAAGACCTGAAGACTCCCTAAAGACCTAAAGACCCCCTGAAGACTCCCTAAAGACCTTAAAACCCCCTGGACCCTCTAAAGACTTCCTGGACCCCTTAAAGACCCCCTGAAGACCCTCTAAAGACCTAAAGACCCCCTAAAGACCTTAAAACCCCCTGGACCCTCTAAAGACTTCCTGGACCCCTTAAAGACCCCCTGCACCCTCTAAAGACCCCTTGGACCCCCTAAAGACCTAAAGAACCCCTAGACCCCCTAAAGACCTGGATGTAGACAACAACACAGTGAACGTGGAGGAACAAGTACTCAGAGTATTTTTACAGAGTATTGGAGTACTTTTACTTCCTCTACTCACCACACGCTGATTTCTTCATTGACGTTTGAGGACTAAAGTTTGATTCTCTAAAGAAACACAGTGAGTGAGACGATAACAGAGCCGATCAAAGTCTGCGTGTTAGCCCTTTAAACTGAACCGCCTCCCTCCTGTGTGTCACCTGACACCACCTGTGGTCACATGACTGCTGTCATCAGCATGCAGCCGGCGTTCGTTTCAGGAGATGAGATTATGACCGTTACGTTCTTGACATCCTGTTACGTGGCGGCTTTGCCAAGGCGATGTCAACAATACCCAGAATGCACTGCTGCGCTGTAATGAAAGCACGCCAACATGTAATGACTGAGTAATCACATTATCTGCAGCCTGGACTTTATTCTGACGGAGCGGCCGCCCGCATCTGTGCTGCGGCAGTAATTGCCGGCCGGGCGGCGAGCGCGAGCAGCATTTGCATCCTGCACTGGGGAGTTGCATCGCAAATGATTATGCTGAATTGTTTTTGCAACAGGAATGTCCAATCCAATAAAGTTAATGATCTCGAAAGACACGGAGGAGAGAGGAGGAGGAGGAAACTAAACCGATTAAAATGCAGATGTTCGCCATCCGACGGAGGCCGCGATGGCGCCGTTGTAGCGCTGTAATTAAGCCTTTCCAGGAACTCCTTCAGCTTCTCGTTCAGCTTCACGTTCATCGCTGGGTTGAATTTCAGGAAAGTTGTTTCCTCGGCTCGTTATCAACACTGACTGACTGACTGGTTTAGCTCGTTAACTGTAATTGATGAATTGATGAATCAATCTTCGTTTATCTGAACGTGGAGATTATCTCCAACTGTAAACATCCACATATGAATTTTAAATCTCTGGCCCACATCCACATACTGTATGTGGCGGTTGAAGGACGCGTCTATTTACAGGCAGGAGGCAGGATGAAAGACACTATCCAGATGCATTATGGGAAACGTAGGCTCTAGTGTTCTGCTGACTTTTCACCTGTCGAAATCGTAAAAACTGGAAGCAAGAGTGCCGTGTCCAGGTCTGATTATACATCCATGGTCCTCATCCACCCCAACCTCTGACCTCTGACCCCTGAACCCTGAACCCTGACCTCTGACCCCTGTCCTCTGACCCCTGTCCTCTGACCTCTGACCCCTGTCCTCTGACCTCTGACCCCTGAACCCTGACCCCTGACCTGGACTGGACCTCACTGATAGGAAGTCTGGACCGTAGTCTGTATAACCGGTGCAGATAGTCAGCGGTCATGTCTGTCATATTACATCCACTAAAGGTTTGAGTCCACAGCCTCCCGTTCATGGCCGTCACGACGATCGCTGCTCGTTAGCATCACGGTGAGGTCTCGGCTACTTCATGCGAGTCGGGGTCGTCCGACATGATCCTCCGCCTCTGGGAACTCCTGAGAAACTTTTAAACCAACGATGTAAAATAAAGACTTTCTGCATCAAATGTCTTCAGACACGCGTTTCAGTGAAATATTTTAGTGACGTAAGAGAAGAAAGTTTCCGACCGAGCCGCCATGTTGGTTCCAGTTTGAAACAGGTCGTCCAATCAGATGCCTGCACTTCATCACAACAGGGCCTGACAATGCTGACTCTCCTCCTCTGTAGTCCACCATTGGTGGAATGAGTTACCGAACTCCACTCCTCCACCTACATCCTAGTTCCCTCCCACCTACATCCTAGTTCCCTCCCATCTACATCCTCGTTCCCTCCCATCTACATCCTCGTTCCCTCCCACCTACATCCTCGTTCCCTCCCACCTACATCCTCGTTCTCTCCCACCTACATCCTCATTCCCTCCTATCTACATCCTTGTTCCCTCCCACCTACATCCGCGTTCCCTCCCACCTACATCCTCGCTCCCTCCCACCTACATCCTCGCTCCCTCCCACCTACATCCTCGCTCCCTCCCACCTACATCCTCGCTCCCTCCCACCTACATCCTCACTCCCTCCCACCTACATCCTCGCTCCCTCCCACCTACATCCTCGCTCCCTCCCACCTACATCCTCGTTCCCTCCCACCTACATCCTCGTTCCCTCCCACCTACATCCGCGTTCCCTCCCATCTACATCCTCGTTCCCTCCCACCTACATCCGCGTTCCCTCCCACCTACATCCTCGCTCCCTCCCATCTACATCCTCGTTCCCTCCCACCTACATCCGCGTTCCCTCCCACCTACATCCTCGCTCCCTCCCATCTACATCCTCGTTCCCTCCCACCTACATCCGCGTTCCCTCCCACCTACATCCTCGCTCCCTCCCATCTACATCCTCGCTCCCTCCCACCTACATCCTCGCTCCCTCCCACCTACATCCTCGTTCCCTCCCACCTACATCCTAGTTCCCTCCCACCTACATCCTCGTTCCCTCCTATCTACATCCTCGTTCCCTCCCACCTACATCCTCGTTCCCTCCCACCTACATCCTCGTTCCCTCCTATCTACATCCTCGTTCCCCCCCACCTATATCCTCGCTCCCTCCCACCTACATCCTCGCTCCCTCCCATCTACATCCTCGTTCCCTCCCACCTACATCCTTGCTCCCTCCCATCTACATCCTCGTTCCCTCCTAGTTGACACGCCCCCCTGAAAATGTAAACAAAGGACTGTTCCCACCTTTTTATTTTGAAAGAGCAACAACCAATGAGCAAGCTCCAACTCTCAGCTGACCAATGAGGAAGCTCCAACTCTCAGCTGACCAATGAGGAAGCTCCAACTCTCAGCTGACCAATGAGCAAGCTCCAACTCTCAGCTGACCAATGAGGAAGCTCCAACTCTCAGCTGACCAATGAGCAAGCTCCAACTCTCAGCTGACCAATGAGGAAGCTCCAACTCTCAGTGGCAGACTGAGTTTGTGGGCTGACCCTCTGACAGTAAATACAGCTGATCTACATCCTCACTAGAGCACCAAATGTGGATTAATCCGCCGCTGAAAGTAGTCCCCAGCAAAGTCTGACAGTAAGCAGCTGATTGAGGAAGGTTCACATCTTCAGTAGGAACCAATGGGCCACAGACAGGAAGTCAGACAGTACTGAGAGACGGACCAACATGGTTTGAGTCTAAACATGAGATTTAATGACATGAATATAAAGTTATTATTTAACTGGGAGAAAAAAACCTGTTCTGTTATTGCAGTAATAAAAACAACAAACTGAAAAAACGTTGAATATTCAATGAAACTGAACCAGTTTGTATAAAATTACATTGTACAGATCATACATCACCATAACACACACACACACACACACACACACACACACACACACACACACACTCGCAGCGACCATAAAGTGGACTGTTGTGTTTTCACATGTAATTAGCCCGCCTGCGTGATTAGCAGGTAAAACAAATTATGTGTTTTGTTGGCAGCAGATAAATCTGGTCTCAACTCACTGTAATGACCCGTGTAATTTTTAAGCAGCGCCTACATCGCAGCTCTTTTAACACGTATCATTAGTGGGGTTGTATATTAGATATACATTCTGTGGCTTAATTTGGTCTCCCAGGAGCACTTGTAATGATGCAGCTGCCGGCTACAGGACACCTTTAATTTATTTATTTTAAATGCTGAGAGTAATTGAGTTCTTGAGAGATGTGAGGCGAACCTGCTGCTGCTGCTGCTGAAAAATGCATTAATTCAACCCGCAATCTGTTGAGAGAATTAATACGAGGGGAGCTTCTAATGGGGAGAGAAGAGGAGGAGAGGAGGAGGAAGGAGTTTCTCCTCTAACGTCTGGAGGAGTTATTTATCTCCCTCTGAAGGGTTATTTATTAGAGCCAATCAGAGCGCCGCGTCGCAGCAGCTGCAGGTGATGATAGAAATCATTTGTTCTGCAGATCTCATAACGTCACCACGTCCTCAATAACCAAACGGTCAATAATGAAGACGATGACGACGAAGGTGGCAGGTGGCGGAGAGCGTGGGCCGTCCTCTCCGATGATGATGTCAGGGGAGACATCATCATCATCATCATCATCATCATCGTCATCATCATCATCATCATCATCGTCATCATCATCATCTCACCTGTAAACCTTTAAATGGAGCTTTAACGCTCTTTCATTCATTTAGCTGCTAAACTGGTCTGAGAGCAGCAGAAACACACTGAGTGTGTGTGTGTGTGTGTGTGTGTGGTGTGTGTGGTGTGTGAGGTGTGTGTGTGTGTGTGTGTGTGTGTGTGTGTGGTGTGTGTGGTGTGTGTGTGTGTGGTGTGTGTGGTGTGTGAGGTGTGTGTGTGTGTGGTGTGTGTGTGTGTGTGTGTGTGTGTGTGTGTGTGTGTGTGTGTGTGTGTGTGTGTGGTGTGTGTGTGTGTGTGTGTGTGGTGTGTGTGGTGTGTGTGTGTGT
>CAMQGK010000193.1:1155000-1165000 GCA_947000775.1 Pterois miles
CGCCTGTCTTCGCTCTGAAACACGCCGAGTCGTCGCGTCATGCAAATGAGCCGAGCATCAAAATCTGCAATTAGCTGAGCGAGATTTTCAGAAACGTCTCGTCTTTGATTTCTGCGCTTGATCTGGTTTAATGAGACGCTGCGGCAAAAAGAAACGACCAAACTGCTCTGATTCCATCAGGACTGGAGTCCTGCTTCTGTCCTCAGCGCTTAGCTGCTGCCGGCGGCGGGAGAAAACACTGATACTCCAGTGTAGTACACGGACTGAAGTACACTACTTTACTGCAGTAGAAATACTCTGATACAATAAGGGCAGTCTGATAAAAAGGAAGAAGAGGACGTGGCTGTCGCCCTCATGATTCTTCACTCTTACTGTCTTTATTTCTAAAGTTCAACTGTTGCATCTTTTCAGGAGAATATTAATTATCAATAAAAACTCAGATTAGATAACGAAGGTGTTTGTATTTCTTGGCTCTGAGTCGTGTCTGCAGGTCGGCTGCCTGAGAGGTGAACCTGGACTGAAATCGCTGATTATATTTAACATATTTTATTGTTAAAGACGGGTCATCTCAGTAATGGTGGACGTGGAGCTCTGCTGGGACTTTAGGACAGTTTCACGACAGTTTAACGACAGTTTAACGACGGAGAGTTTAACGTGAATACTGTGCAGTAAAAATATTTCCCTCTGAAATGTAGAAACAGTAGAAACAACCAGCGCGTCCTCATTCAGCGGTTCGTATATCTCATGAACTTTTTCTTCATATTCCTCATTTTCGCACAAATGTGCAGCTCAGTCACCAGATTTAAGAGACTGATCCCTGAACAGAGACATGGGTTTATTTTTTATTTTTTCTTCTGATGGTCAGCATGAAATCAGTTCATCTGTCTTCTCCGTAATCATGAACCAGGAAGTAGAGAGACCTGAGCAACAAACGGTGTGCAGGGAGGAGGTCTGGATGGATGGGGGGTCTAGAACCACCAGAGTAGTTTTATTTTGAAAAGACTGCAGCAAAAGATAATCATCAGCACAAACACGAAGGTCTGAAAGCTTCGTATGACAGAATGTAGTGAAACACTGCAGAGATCAGTCTTTTGGACCGGTTTGTGTTTCCAGCAGCTCGCCGGGATGTGGACCGGAGCTCGGCGGGACGTGGACCGGAGCTCGGCGGGATGTGGACCGGAGCTCGGCGGGATGTGGACCGGAGCGGTTGTTCTTCCCGCTCAAACACTGGAGCAGAAAATGCTGCTTTGTAGGAAAACACACAAAAATACGTTGTTGAAAGTCTGAGAGTCACAAAAAGGTAAATTCATGTCTCTGAATCAGATTCAATTTAGTGAATATTTTACAAACTGTGGCGTCTTCACAGGAACCTCCTTAGGTTCAGAACCAGATGGAGGTTCTGAATAAACGTAGACTTCTGGTTCCAGATGGGACCTGAACAGAGGTCTGCTGGTTTTAGACCCCCATCCACCCAGACCTCCTCCTTATATTTGAACCGTGCTCTTCATAGGTTTAGGTACGAGGGGGGTGAGAGCAGACTGAACCAGGTACCCACTGAAACTGAGTCCTGTTTGGTTCCTGACGAACTCCAGGACTCTGTGAGTGACACATGACGGATGCCAGTCTGTCAGACAGCAGGGTGAAGCTCTGAGTTCAGGGTTCTCCTGTTAACAGCAGCGGGGCCGAGGGGGGCCGAGGGGGGCCGAGGAGGGCCGACGGGGCCCGGCGGGTCCAGCAGGACCAGGCTCTCAGGGCCACACATCAGGGGACGGGAGGGCTCCGTTAACTCGGAGGTAATTGAAGCAGAGCTTTTGTAGGAATCTGCTTCCAATCCACAGGAGGGAGGGCACAGAGGGAAGAATGAGCGCTGTAATGAATGGAGGCCGTCATTAAAATGAGAACTGGTTCCTCTGAGATCACTTCCAGTTTAAATGTGAGGGGAAGAGAAAAGGCATAATTGAAAGGTCTTTTTTCTTCGTCTTCTGCCATTCAAACTGTGAATCTGAATGTGGGCAGAGGAGGGATAGGAGCCATAGCTCACTACCGCCAATTACTCCTCCGTCTTCACGCCGCCGGGGAGCGCCGAGCACTTCGCCTCCTCGGCCCGAAACCCGCCGAGCGGCCGTGTTTCTGTGGCCGGGAAGAGATCCCGATCAGAGAGGTCGGACGAGATCCAATCAGACGGCAGGAATTACTGAACTGATTAACAACGAGGCTGATTGGCTGGTACGCACGGAGCAGTCGGACCTGCGTTCGCCTCTCAGGTCCTGACAGGAAGTCATCGGCGCCAGCAGGTCACCGATTCGCTGCTTGATTAGAGATAAAAACTCCTGACAGGAAGTAGTACTACTACTGCTGCTACTACTACTAGAGAACCTGATTTATCTCAGTGTGTCTCCAGACAGCAGCTCATGTGATACAAAAACTAGTTAACGTCAGAACTACTACTACTACTACTACTGCTACTACATCCTGGTCTCATCTGAAACTAGAGAACCTGATGGATCCATCAGTACCAACCAGGTCAGACTACTACTACTACTACTACTACTACTACTACTACATCCTGGTCTCATCTGAAACTAGAGAACCTGATGGATCCATCAGTACCAACCAGGTCAGACTACTACTACTACTACTACTACTACTACTACTACTACATCCTGGTCTCATCTGAAACTAGAGAACCTGATGGATCCATCGGTACCAACCAGGTCAGACTACTACTACTACTACTACTACTACTACTACTACTACTACTGCTACTACTACTACTACATCCTGGTCTCATCTGAAACTAGAGACCCTGATGGATCCATCAGTACCAACCAGGTCAGACTACTACTACTACTACTACTACTACTACTACATCCTGGTCTCATCTGAAACTAGAGAACCTGATGGATCCATCGGTACCGACCAGGTCAGACTACTACTACTACTACTACTACTACTACTACTACTACTACTGCTACTACTACTACTACATCCTGGTCTCATCTGAAACTAGAGACCCTGATGGATCCATCAGTACCAACCAGGTCAGACTACTACTACTACTACTACTACTACTACTACTACTACTACTACTACATCCTGGTCTCATCTGAAACTAGAGAACCTGATGGATCCATCAGTACCAACCAGGTCAGACTACTACTACTACTACTACTACTACTACTACTACATCCTGGTCTCATCTGAAACTAGAGAACCTGATGGATCCATCAGTACCAACCAGGTCAGACTACTACCACTACTACTACTACTACTACTACTACTACTACTACATCCTGGTCTCATCTGAAACTAGAGAACCTGATGGATCCATCGGTACCAACCAGGTCAGACTACTACTACTACTACTACTACTACTACTACTACATCCTGGTCTCATCTGAAACTAGAGAACCTGATGGATCCATCAGTACCAACCAGGTCAGACTACTACTACTACTACTACTACATCCTGGTCTCATCTGAAACTAGAGAACCTGATGGATCCATCAGTACCAACCAGGTCAGACTAGCTGGTAGTGAAGGAGGTTAAATGAGGCTCCAGACTTGACCTCTGACCTCCAGATGTGTGGATGTAAATGGGTTCTCTGGGTCCCCACCAGTCTCCCCTTTACAGACATGCCCACTTTCTGATAGTCCCAGTCAGTCTGGATCAAGTCCTAGTCCAGTCAGCACTCTGACACACTGACAGCTGTTGTTGCCTGTTGGGCTGCAGTTTGTCATGTTCTGATTGGAGCAGATTGTTGATGCTAAAGTCAGAACCTGGGAGGGTTTCTGGTCAATATCTGGTATTGATTAGTGTTGTTATTGATTTACTATAATAAATATAATAATATAATTTCTTTAATCAGACCTGAGACAGTGTTTTTTAAGTCCTCTGTAAAGTGGAGGTGATGAGATTCAGATGCATCTGGTCTCTTAAGCTGCTTCGTTAAGTTAATGGTTGTTAATGGTTGTTAATGGTTAATGGACTTTATATATAGTAACAGTATAGATTTATTATTGGAGGAACCTGCAGGAAACTAGTCAGCACCATGAAAGGGAAGAGGATCAGCCATGGTGACCTCCACAGCTCTCAGCTCAGAGTGCTTTAAAACGCAGAGTTCATGAGTGCGCTAATTGAAAGCCATTATGGGCCACATTATCGTAGCGTCACACTGCAGGGACGAGGCTAGCGCTCTGCAGCGAGTCCACGACCACGGCGAGTCCACGACCACGGCGAGCCCGTTTACGGCGCGTTCAAACAGCTGTCGGACAGATACACCACATTACATCTGACCGGCTGACGCAAGCGCAGAGATGTTTCACCAGACAGTATTTACCAAAAACAGAAGAATGGCTGAGATGAAATGATGCAAGCGCGCCGGTGGTCTTTATACAGCGGAGAGCCGGCGCTGGCGTGTTTATCAAAGAAATGACTGATCATAATATCAGCCTTATTGGTCTCAACAGAAATGCCACAACCATCTTGCAGATTACTCCTTGATGAGGAAAATGCAATTAAAACGTCAAGTGCGTTTTATTAGATTCTACCCACCCTGCAGGGTTTTAGCAGCCCCGGGAGTCCCTGGATGTTCGGGCGATGGATGGCATATATAGAGCTGCGAGCAACATTAGCAGAGCGGTGCCAAAATAACAGCCGCTCGCTCCCCGATGATCCGCCTTTCATCAGCATACAATGCTGAAAGTGTACATGCAGGAGGACTGCTGCCTGCAGGCTGGCAGGGAGGCGTCACCCCTCCATACCGACATATATAGAGACATATAGAGACACATATATATATATATATATATATAGAGACATATATACAGATACATACAGACTGCTGGGTGTTTCCGTTGTAGAAGATCACTGAATGTTCAGCGTCCTGCAGGCTGAACACTCAAACCTGAGGAAGCTCAGTAAACTTTTCTCCATCTTCAGCTAACAGCAAAATACGACTCATTCAGGATTCTGGCGACAACTGAATCGAAGGCAACTGGACTTAGATTAGTCTCTGAAGACGTTTGGCCCCTTATCCAAGTGGCTCCATCAGTTCCAACGCTCCAGTCTGACTAGTCCCCTCTAGTCTGACTAGTCCCCTCTAGTCTGACTCGTCCCCACTAGTCTGACTAGTCCCCTCCAGTCTGACTCGTCCCCACTAGTCTGACTCGTCCCCACTAGTCTGACTCGTCCCCTCTAGTCTGACTCGTCCCCTCTAGTCTGACTTGTCCCCACTAGTCTGACTCGTCCCCTCTAGTCTGACTAGTCCCCACTAGTCTGACTCGTCCCCTCCAGTCTGACTCGTCCCCTCTAGTCTGACTAGTCCCCTCTAGTCTGACTCGTCCCCACTAGTCTGACTCGTCCCCACTAGTCTGACTCGTCCCCTCTAGTCTGACTCGTCCCCTCTAGTCTGACTTGTCCCCACTAGTCTGACTCGTCCCCTCTAGTCTGACTCGTCCCCCCTAGTCTGACTCGTCCCCTCTAGTCTGACTAGTCCCCTCTAGTCTGACTAGTCCCCTCTAGTCTGACTCGTCCCCACTAGTCTGACTAGTCCCCTCTAGTCTGACTCGTCCCCACTAGTCTGACTAGTCCCCACTAGTCTGACTAGTCCCCTCTAGTCTGACTCGTCCCCACTAGTCTGACTAGTCCCCTCTAGTCTGACTCGTCCCCACTAGTCTGACTCGTCCCCTCTAGTCTGACTAGTCCCCACTAGTTAAAGACAGACAGCATCATGTGGAGTATTGTTCAGAAATATGAAATCCATTAAAGTCTGCAGCTTTTTTTTAACTTTAGTGAAAAGGGGAACAAAAAGACTAAAGCTTTGTTTCCTGAGATGAGGGACATTAATACACGGTGCACCACATTTACTTTTAGACTGACAGTCTGAATCTTTATTCCTCAAAACATCTCCAGGACTTGAACACAACGTTCTGCTAATACAACAATAATGTTTTATTGATTCACAAATTACAGTCAGTGATGAAACAAAGTTATTATGGTTCATAAAAGACGAAGCCGATCTAAACCTTCATCATGAAACAGACAAATAAGCTTCAATATTTAAAATCAGAATCAGAAATACTTCATTGATCCTGGTTACAGCTGCTCTCATATACACAGAAAGAAATGTAAGAATATAGAAATAATTTAGAATAATGTAGAAATAAAGGAGGAAACAGCATGTAAATTATTGGTTTGTACTGAATTATACAATATATATATAAACACAACAATTTAAGTTATCACAATTTAAGTTATCACTAAAATTAAAATAAGAAAATGAGAATATAACAAATAAGAAATATGTGCAAATATTTGCATGATATATGATGATATGTTTGCTCTAAACTTTATTTTGTCCCAGATCCCGTCATCACGTCGGACCCCAGTTAAAGCATGTGGGGATTTAAAGTTGAGGCCGTGTATCTGTCAGAATAACTGGAGGTTAACGTCATGGTGAACAACCTCATGTCTTCATACTGACAGAAGAAGAAACCAACCAGACAACGTTTCCTGGTCTGTTGATTCACGCTGAATCTGTTGAATCTGGATTCAACTGATCGTCTCTACCTTCCTACGTTAACACAAAACACTCGTTTTATATGTTTATAATTTGCTGAGCAGATATCGTGTGGATATGAAGTCCTCATTTCAACCCCACACATCAGCTGATCCTCCTCTGATCCTGGTCGGGTCTCGGGGCCAACAGACCCGGCAGGGGACCCCGAACTTCCCTTTCCAGTCGGCCAGTGTGGAGATGTAATCTCCCCACCTAGTCCTGGGTCTTCCCGGGGCCTCCTCCCAGCTGGTCCTACCTGGAACGCCTCCCTAGGAGGCTCCCTGCAGGAGGCTCCCTGCAGGAGGCTCCCTAGGAGGCTCCCTGCAGGAGGCTCCCTGCAGGAGGCTCCCTGCAGGAGGCTCCCTAAGAGGCTCCCTGCAGGAGGCTCCCTGCAGGAGGCTCCCTGCAGGAGGCTCCCTAGGAGGCTCCCTGCAGGAGGCTCCCTGCAGGAGGCTCCCTGCAGGAGGCTCCCTAAGAGGCTCCCTGCAGGAGGCTCCCTGCAGGAGGCTCCCTAGGAGGCTCCCTGCAGGAGGCTCCCTGCAGGAGGCTCCCTGCAGGAGGCTCCCTAAGAGGCTCCCTGCAGGAGGCTCCCTGCAGGAGGCTCCCTAGGAGGCTCCCTGCAGGAGGCTCCCTGCAGGAGGCTCCCTGCAGGAGGCTCCCTAAGAGGCTCCCTGCAGGAGGCTCCCTGCAGGAGGCTCCCTGCAGGAGGCTCCCTAAGAGGCTCCCTGCAGGAGGCTCCCTGCAGGAGGCTCCCTAAGAGGCTCCCTAGGAGGCTCCCTGCAGGAGGCTCCCTAGGAGGCTCCCTGCAGGAGGCTCCCTAGGAGACTCCCTAGGAGGCTCCCTGCAGGAGGCTCCCTAGGAGGCTCCCTAGGAGACTCCCTAGGAGGCTCCCTAGGAGGCTCCCTAGGAGACTCCCTAGGAGGCTCCCTAGGAGGCTCCCTAGGAGACTCCCTAGGAGACTCCCTAGGAGGCTCCCTGCAGGAGGCTCCCTAGGAGGCTCCCTGCAGGAGGCTCCCTAGGAGACTCCCTAGGAGGCTCCCTGCAGGAGGCTCCCTGCAGGAGGCTCCCTGCAGGAGGCTCCCTGCAGGAGGCTCCCTAGGAGACTCCCTAGGAGGCTCCCTGCAGGAGGCTCCCTAGGAGGCTCCCTAGGAGACTCCCTAGGAGGCTCCCTAGGAGGCTACCCAGGGAGGTTTGGGCATCCTGACCAGAGGACCCACCTCAGCTGGTTGGCTGAGCTTCTCACCTTATCTCTGAGGGAGACGCCAGCCTCCCTCCAGAGGAAACCCAGTTTAGCTGCTTGGACCCTGATCTGGTTCTCCGGGTCATGACCACAGTAATAAAGAAATCCAGACTCCTGTAGATCAGATCAGCAGATCAATCAGCTGATTTGGTTGGAAACGTTGGCGTATTAGTCAGGATATACAAATACACCTGATTATCATGATTATTATTATAGAAACAACTCTGCTGTACACATCACATTTCTTTTAGATATTTCTTTTGTGAAGATAAGATAAGATAAGATAAGATAAGATAGTACTTTATTAATCCCCAGGGTGAAATTTGTGTGTTACAGCAGCACTGTTATAAAATAGCAAGTAGTAAAAGTAGTACAGTGTAAAAAGTAAAAATAGGTAGAAAAAATAACATAAGAATAAAGTAAACACAAGGTATATACGGCTACTATACAAGTCACAGTAAGTTTACCGTTATACTGCAGTGATGCAGCCAGTAAAGTGTAATATGGTAGAAGATATAATACTGTGATGATATCACATGGCATTGTGTGGTATGATACAGCAGTTTTAGTTCAGTGTGATATCATGAATATCCTGAGTGCGTCTGAAGCTCAGTTCAGTTCAAACTGAACCTGCGACTAAAGTTAATAATAAACTGAATGATGGTGGTTCAGTTCGGATCACCGTCACACGGTCCTGGTTTCACTTCACGGTCAAAATGAGGTTCGTGTATATTATGGTCTAGATATTAACGAGTACCGATCCCAGTTGGTGTGTCTGGTTCTGGAGGTTCTGGTGTGATGAGTCTGTCTGATTAGTTCATGATATGTTTCATTAGTGATCCATGATAATGAACTAATGTGAGTTATCGTGTGGTGACTTTTATAGCTTTTATTTCCATGTTTCTCCTGTTTCTTGGGTTTTAGGAGTTTGAGCCTTGATGTTCACTACCTGTGCTGTGAAGGTCAAACATGACTGAGCTGAAGACAAACTTTGTTCACACACAGCATTAATGAAGAGGATCTTTCTTCATGGATCCGTGAAATACCATTTTTACTGTTTATGTGTGGCTCAAGTTTACATTAATTACTGTGTTTGGGTGGATGCAGCGTCATGACCTTTAAAACAGGACTTTGTTTGGTTACACTTGATAAGATGACGCTGACAGTGGAGCCGCGAAGAAACACAAATAAAAAAGGAGAAGGAAAATAGATCTTTTTAATGGAGTTTAACAATCGGTCTCTGGTGGACTCATTAGGATGACCAGTTTGACTTATTTTACAGCCACTGGTAATTAGTATCTGCAGGAGTTATAGCTATAATCAGCCAAGTTTTCCCTTTGACTTTCTCTCCGTTAGCCATTAACTTTGGTGTTATACTTGCTCCAGGAAGGCGGTCAAATGTGTAAAAAGACAGCAGCCGTAAAACTAATAAAACTGTAGGGTTCCTTCTGGGGAACTTTAATACTTCCAGCGATATGATAATTCTTTTTACTTCAAAGCAGCCATTAAAAAAAGGACAATTTTCACTGCCTTCCTCGGCCGAGACGGAGCTGAAGGCCTTGTTGGATTTGACGGGTATTCGGGGTAACGGATCCGGATCCCGTTGGCTCTACGGGGGTTCGCCGCTGCTGGTAAATAATAAACAGCAGAGACGCAGAGGCTCTGCGGTGGGTAAAGACAAATATTTTAAATTGTTTATCAGAGGAAACATTTTACATCTCAGTGTTCCTCCTGATCAAACCAATCCACAACGGCACACGAGAAAACAATGGCGATCCGCGGCAGGAGTTCTTGGATGTGGTGCTGCCGGATTTTAAAAGCACATTATCGGTCTTCATCTTTTAATACAGACTTCACAAAAACCGTCCAAACAGAAAGTGTTAAATAGAAACAGCAACCCTTTCAGCACAATCCCTTCGTTATTAATTCAACGTGTTATTCAGGTAATCCTCCCCAGTTTCATCGGTTTGCCATGAGGTTTACCTGTTTACCAGGTTCACCTGTTCACAGCCAATCAGACCTCTGCATTAAGCAGTGATGTCAATCTTAAATCAACAACATCAACATTAGCTTTATGCTAAAGTCTCCTTGTTCTCAGCTCGTTGAGCGAGCAGCCAAACTAAAGTGCACTGCTAGCGTCACATTACAAGCTAATCAGCTGCTTTAAGATAAGATAAGATAAGATATTCCTTTATTAGTC
>CAMQGK010000193.1:1170000-1177500 GCA_947000775.1 Pterois miles
TGACAGTCTGGAGCACCAACCCAGGAGGCCAGGAGCAGATTCTGGTTCAGTTCTGGCTGGTAGAGCACAGAGAGATCCTGCGACTGCAGCTCCAGGTCCACCTTACTGGACCCTGTGTTCCGGTTGGGTTCTGGACTCGAGGCTGCTGAGCGGCAGGTCGGAGGTCTGGTTCTCCGGCCTGGTCCCGGTCCATGCTGCTCAGAGACATGGAGGACGCTTGATTGATGATTGATTGATGAAGACGACTCCCAGGTGAAATGTGTGTGTCCTGAACATCAGAGCGGCAGGAAGTCCGGTCCAGAGACCCCGTCTGGTCCACCTCAGCTTGTCTGAAGGTGGTTCAGGTCCGTCGCTGCAGCTGAAAGCTGAGAAAAAGCCAGTAAGTGAACCTTGAGTTGAGATTATTGAGTCACACAGTAAATCTAGACGAACAGCAGCAGCACACAGTACATTTACTCAAGTACTGTACAATGCTGAGGTAAACTGTAGTACTACTACTACTGGTGCTTGAGTATTTCCATTTTCTGCCACTGTAAAGTACAATATCTGTACTCCATGTGTATTTGACAGTTTTACTTACCCTCCAGATTTAGATTATTAATATAAAATGTTATCAACTAATGAATTTTGACATTATTATAAATTAAATACATAAATCCATCAAATAATTAATCACAATTAATCTCACATTTTTTATCTGTTGTGACTGAAGTATTTCATACTCTTACTGCTCAGTACTCAGTAAAACATCAGTGATATTAAATCAAAATCATGAGACATTAAGTCTAAACGTTGATCTAAGTATCTCACAATTCTGACTAAATCAATATTATCACTTATTACATTAAAATTTGTAATTTCACTGAGCAAGATGAGAGAGATATAAAATACTGTCACTAATTGAAAACTTGGACTTTTCCTCAGCTTTCCATATTGATAAATATATATTGATCAGGGCTGTTAATGGATTCAAATATTTCATCTTAAGTTAATCTCACATATTCTTATCACTTCATAATGAACTTAAAGGAGATCAGTCCAGTAATTAATCCTCTGATCAGCATGTTAGTGGACTAATATGCTGCTGTATGGAAATGTATGTAGTAAATGTGTGTAGTAGTAGTAGTAGTAGTAGTAGTAGTCTGACCTGGTTGGTACTGATGGATCCATCAGGTTCTCTAGTTTCAGATGAGACCAGGATGTAGTAGTAGTAGTAGTAGTAGTAGTAGTCTGACCTGGTTGGTACTGATGGATCCATCAGGTTCTCTAGTTTCAGATGAGACCAGGATGTAGTAGTAGTAGTAGTAGTAGTAGTAGTAGTAGTCTGACCTGGTTGGTACTGATGGATCCATCAGGTTCTCTAGTTTCAGATGAGACCAGGATGTAGTAGTAGTAGTATTAGTAGTAGTAGTAGTCTGACCTGGTTGGTACTGATGGATCCATCAGGTTCTCTAGTTTCAGATGAGACCAGGATGTAGTAGTAGTAGTAGTAGTGGTAGTAGTAGTAGTCTGACCTGGTTGGTACTGATGGATCCATCAGGTTCTCTAGTTTCAGATGAGACCAGGATGTAGTAGTAGTAGTAGTAGTAGTAGTAGTAGTAGTAGTAGTCTGACCTGGTTGGTACCGATGGATCCATCAGGTTCTCTAGTTTCAGATGAGACCAGGATGTAGTAGTAGTAGTAGTAGTAGTAGTAGTAGTCTGACCTGGTTGGTACCGATGGATCCATCAGGTTCTCTAGTTTCAGATGAGACCAGGATGTAGTAGTAGTAGTAGTAGTAGTAGTAGTAGTAGTAGTAGTCTGACCTGGTTGGTACTGATGGATCCATCAGGTTCTCTAGTTTCAGATGAGACCAGGATGTAGTAGTAGTAGTAGTAGTAGTCTGACCTGGTTGGTACTGATGGATCCATCAGGTTCTCTAGTTTCAGATGAGACCAGGATGTAGTAGTAGTAGTAGTAGTAGTAGTAGTAGTAGTAGTAGTAGTAGTAGTCTGACCTGGTTGGTACTGATGGATCCATCAGGTTCTCTAGTTTCAGATGAGACCAGGATGTAGTAGTAGTAGTAGTAGTAGTCTGACCTGGTTGGTACTGATGGATCCATCAGGTTCTCTAGTTTCAGATGAGACCAGGATGTAGTAGTAGTAGTAGTAGTAGTAGTGGTAGTAGTAGTAGTAGTAGTCTGACCTGGTTGGTACTGATGGATCCATCAGGTTCTCTAGTTTCAGATCAGACCAGTATGTAGTAGTAGTAGTAGTAGTAGTAGTAGTAGTAGTAGTCTGACCTGGTTGGTACTGATGGATCCATCAGGTTCTCTAGTTTCAGATGAGACCAGGATGTAGTTGTAGTAGTAGTAGTAGTAGTAGTAGTAGTCTGACCTGGTTGGTACCGATAGATCCATCAGGTTCTCTAGTTTCAGATGAGACCAGGATGTAGTAGTAGTAGTAGTAGTAGTAGTAGTCTGACCTGGTTGGTACTGATGGATCCATCAGGTTCTCTAGTTTCAGATGAGACCAGGATGTTGTAGTAGTAGTAGTAGTAGTAGTAGTAGTCTGACCTGGTTGGTACTGATGGATCCATCAGGTTCTCTAGTTTCAGATGAGACCAGGATGTTGTAGTAGTAGTAGTAGTAGTAGTAGTAGTAGTAGTAGTCTGACCTGGTTGGTACTGATGGATCCATCAGGTTCTCTAGTTTCAGATGAGACCAGGATGTAGTAGTAGTAGTAGTAGTAGTAGTAGTCTGACCTGGTTGGTACTGATGGATCCATCAGGTTCTCTAGTTTCAGATGAGACCAGGATGTAGTAGTAGTAGTAGTAGTGGTAGTAGTAGTAGTCTGACCTGGTTGGTACTGATGGATCCATCAGGTTCTCTAGTTTCAGATGAGACCAGGATGTAGTAGTAGTAGTAGTAGTAGTAGTAGTAGTAGTAGTAGTAGTCTGACCTGGTTGGTACTGATGGATCCATCAGGTTCTCTAGTTTCAGATGAGACCAGGATGTAGTAGTAGTAGTAGTAGTAGTAGTAGTCTGACCTGGTTGGTACTGATGGATCCATCAGGTTCTCTAGTTTCAGATGAGACCAGGATGTAGTAGTAGTAGTAGTAGTAGTAGTAGTAGTAGTAGTAGTCTGACCTGGTTGGTACTGATGGATCCATCAGGTTCTCTAGTTTCAGATCAGACCATTATGTAGTAGTAGTAGTAGTAGTAGTAGTAGTCTGACCTGGTTGGTACCGATGGATCCATCAGGTTCTCTAGTTTCAGATGAGACCAGGATGTAGTAGTAGTAGTAGTAGTAGTAGTAGTAGTCTGACCTGGTTGGTACTGATGGATCCATCAGGTTCTCTAGTTTCAGATGAGACCAGGATGTAGTAGTAGTAGTAGTAGTAGTAGTAGTAGTCTGACCTGGTTGGTACTGATGGATCCATCAGGTTCTCTAGTTTCAGATGAGACCAGGATGTAGTAGTAGTAGTAGTAGTAGTAGTAGTAGTAGTAGTAGTAGTAGTAGTAGTAGTCTGACCTGGTTGGTACTGATGGATCCATCAGGTTCTCTAGTTTCAGATGAGACCAGGATGTAGTAGTAGTAGTAGTAGTAGTAGTAGTAGTAGTAGTAGTAGTAGTCTGACCTGGTTGGTACTGATGGATCCATCAGGTTCTCTAGTTTCAGATGAGACCAGGATGTAGTAGTAGTAGTAGTAGTAGTAGTAGTAGTAGTAGTAGTCTGACCTGGTTGGTACTGATGGATCCATCAGGTTCTCTAGTTTCAGATGAGACCAGGATGTAGTAGTACTAGTAGTAGTAGTAGTAGTCTGACCTGGTTGGTACTGATGGATCCATCAGGTTCTCTGGTTTCAGATGAGACCAGGATGTAGTAGTAGTAGTAGTAGTAGTAGTAGTAGTAGTCTGACCTGGTTGGTACTGATGGATCAATCAGGTTCTCTAGTTTCAGATGAGACCAGGATGTTGTAGTAGTAGTAGTAGTAGTAGTAGTAGTAGTAGTAGTAGTAGTAGTAGTCTGACCTGGTTGGTACTGATGGATCCATCAGGTTCTCTAGTTTCAGATGAGACCAGGATGTAGTAGTGGTAGTGGTAGTAGTAGTAGTAGTAGTAGTGGTCTGACCCGGTTGGTACTGATGGATCCATCAGGGTCTCTAGTTTCAGATGAGACCAGGATGTAGTAGTAGTAGTAGTAGTCTGACCTGGTTGGTACTGATGGATCCATCAGGTTCTCTAGTTTCAGATGAGACCAGGATGTAGTAGTAGTAGTAGTAGTAGTAGTAGTAGTAGTAGTAGTAGTCTGACCTGGTTGGTACTGATGGATCCATCAGGTTCTCTAGTTTCAGATGAGACCAGGATGTAGTAGTACTAGTAGTAGTAGTAGTAGTCTGACCTGGTTGGTACTGATGGATCCATCAGGTTCTCTGGTTTCAGATGAGACCAGGATGTAGTAGTAGTAGTAGTAGTAGTAGTAGTAGTAGTAGTCTGACCTGGTTGGTACTGATGGATCAATCAGGTTCTCTAGTTTCAGATGAGACCAGGATGTTGTAGTAGTAGTAGTAGTAGTAGTAGTAGTAGTAGTAGTAGTAGTAGTAGTAGTCTGACCTGGTTGGTACTGATGGATCCATCAGGTTCTCTAGTTTCAGATGAGACCAGGATGTAGTAGTGGTAGTGGTAGTAGTAGTAGTAGTAGTAGTGGTCTGACCCGGTTGGTACTGATGGATCCATCAGGGTCTCTAGTTTCAGATGAGACCAGGATGTAGTAGTAGTAGTAGTAGTCTGACCTGGTTGGTACTGATGGATCCATCAGGTTCTCTAGTTTCAGATGAGACCAGGATGTAGTAGTAGTAGTAGTAGTAGTAGTAGTAGTAGTCTGACCTGGTTGGTACTGATGGATCCATCAGGGTCTCTAGTTTCAGATGAGACCAGGATGTAGTAGTAGTAGTAGTAGTAGTAGTAGTAGTAGTAGTAGTAGTAGTAGTCTGACCTGGTTGGTACTGATGGATCCATCAGGTTCTTTAGTTTCAGATGAGACCAGGATGTAGTAGTAGTAGTAGTAGTAGTAGTAGTCTGACCTGGTTGGTACTGATGGATCCATCAGGGTCTACTTTCAGATGAGACCAGGATGTAGAAGTAGTAGTAGTAGTAGTAGTAGTAGTAGTCTGACCTGGTTGGTACTGATGGATCCATCAGGGTCTCTAGTTTCAGATGAGACCATGATGTAGTAGTAGTAGTAGTAGTAGTAGTAGTAGTAGTAGTAGTAGTCTGACCTTGTTGGCACTGATGGATCCATCAGGTTCTCTAGTTTCAGATGAGACCAGGATATAGTAGTAGTAGTAGTAGTAGTAGTAGTAGTAGTAGTCTGACCTGGTTGGCACTGATGGATCCATCAGGTTCTCTAGTTTCAGATGAGACCAGGATGTAGTAGTAGTAGTAGTAGTAGTAGTCTGACCTGGTTGGTACTGATGGATCCATAAGGTTCTCTAGTTTCAGATGAGACCAGGATGTAGTAGTAGTAGTAGTAGTAGTAGTAGTAGGAGTCTGACCTGGTTGGTACTGATGGATCCATCAGGTTCTCTAGTTTCAGATGAGACCAGGATGTTGTTGTAGTAGTAGTAGTAGTAGTAGTAGTAGTAGTAGTAGTAGTAGTAGTAGTAGTGGTCTGACCTGGTTGGTACTGATGGATCCATCAGGTTCTTTAGTTTCAGATGAGACCAGGATGTAGTAGTAGTAGTAGTAGTAGTATTAGTAGTAGTAGTAGTCTGACCTGGTTGGTACTGATGGATCCATCAGGTTCTCTAGTTTCAGATGAGACCAGGATGTAGTAGTAGTAGTAGTAGTAGTAGTAGTAGTAGTAGTAGTCTGACCTGGTTGGTACTGATGGATCCATCAGGTTCTTTAGTTTCAGATGAGACCAGGATGTAGTAGTAGTAGTAGTAGTAGTAGTAGTCTGACCTGGTTGGTACTGATGGATCCATCAGGTTCTCTAGTTTCAGATGAGACCAGGATGTAGTAGTAGTAGTAGTCGTAGTATTAGTAGTAGTAGTAGTAGTAGTCTGACCTGGTTGGTACTGATGGATCCATCAGGTTCTCTAGTTTCAGATGAGACCAGGATGTAGTAGTAGTAGTAGTAGTAGTAGTCTGACCTGGTTGGTACTGATGGATCCATCAGGTTCTCTAGTTTTAGATGAGACCAGGATGTAGTAGTAGTAGTAGTAGTAGTAGTCTGACCTGGTTGGTACTGATGGATCCATCAGGGTCTCTAGTTTCAGATGAGACCAGGATGTAGTAGTAGTAGTAGTAGTAGTAGTAGTAGTAGTAGTCTGACCTGGTTGGTACTGATGGATCCATCAGGATCTCTAGTTTCAGATGAGACCAGGATGTAGTAGTAGTAGTAGTAGTAGTAGTAGTCTGACCTGGTTGGTACTGATGGATCCATCAGGTTCTCTGGTTTCAGATGACACCAGGATGTAGTAGTAGTAGTAGTAGTAGTAGTAGTAGTAGTAGTCTGACCTGGTTGGTACTGATGGATCCATCAGGTTCTCTAGTTTCAGATGAGACCAGGATGTAGTAGTTGTAGTAGTAGTAGTAGTAGTAGTAGTAGTAGTAGTCTGACCCGGTTGGTACTGATGGATCCATCAGGTTCTCTAGTTTCAGATGAGACCAGGATGTAGTAGTAGTAGTAGTAGTAGTAGTCTGACCTGGTTGGTACTGATGGATCCATCAGGTTCTCTAGTTTCAGATGAGACCAGGATGTAGTAGTAGTAGTAGTAGTAGTAGTAGTAGTCTGACCTGGTTGGTACTGATGGATCCATCAGGTTCTCTAGTTTCAGATGAGACCAGGATGTAGTAGTAGTAGTAGTAGTAGTAGTAGTAGTAGTAGTAGTAGTAGTAGTAGTCTGACCTGGTTGGTACTGATGGATCCATCAGGTTCTCTAGTTTCAGATGAGACCAGGATGTTGTAGTAGTAGTAGTAGTAGTAGTAGTAGTCTGACCCGGTTGGTACTGATGGATCCATCAGGTTCTCTAGTTTCAGATGAGACCAGGATGTAGTAGTAGTAGTAGTAGTAGTAGTAGTCTGACCTGGTTGGTACTGATGGATCCATCAGGTTCTCTAGTTTCAGATGAGACCAGGATGTAGTACTAGTAGTAGTAGTAGTAGTAGTAGTAGTAGTCTGACCTGGTTGGTACTGATGGATCCATCAGGGTCTCTAGTTTCAGATGAGACCAGGATGTAGTAGTAGTAGTAGTAGTAGTAGTAGTAGTAGTAGTAGTCTGACCCGGTTGGTACTGATGGATCCATCAGGTTCTCTAGTTTCAGATGAGACCAGGATGTAGTAGTAGTAGTAGTAGTAGTAGTAGTAGTAGTAGTAGTAGTCTGACCTGGTTGGTACTGATGGATCCATCAGGTTCTCTAGTTTCAGATGAGACCAGGATGTAGTAGTAGTAGTAGTAGTAGTAGTAGTAGTAGTAGTAGTCTGACCCGGTTGGTACTGATGGATCCATCAGGT